>CM061046.1:56929551-57102051 GCA_030762985.1 Adelphocoris suturalis | reverse complement strand
TCCAGGAATCATTTCAGAATGCCTCAAAACAGATTTCAATGAAGAAAATTTTCGGAGCCATTGCAATAGCTTTATTTTCTAAGAAAATTCGGTAAAAACAGAGTAATATTTCTTTTGTAAAAAAAAAAAAAAAAAAAAATTATGGAAAGTGTGTTCCGGCACTGTTAATTTTGCCATGACACCACTGTTATTGAATTGATATCAATCTAATCTACGGGGAGCTTATTTCGCGAAGATTACGTTTTATGAACAACTTTTCCCCTTTCGCTTAAAATTGCCTAAATTATAAGGAAGATTTTGTTATTCAAGGGTGGAGTGGTTGCACAACTCGGAAACCTATAGGATGTTCGACTTCGACGAGGGTGCACATGGGAATGAGACTATTTACCCCGTGACGAAAGAGCATGAAGGGACGTGGGAGTGCCGTGTTTATCAGGAACTTTTGAAATTGACATGGTATACTAATTTCCTAACCCTTAACGTTCAGCCGAAATCCCATCTGGAGGATCGCTTATTTAAGGAAATGGCCTCTAATCCAGTTTCTAAGAGAATCAAGGTAAATTAAATTGAAAAGAAATTGAATAATAGCTCTGGATTCATGCAGTATCTAGTTGCTTCTGGTTGTTAGCGCATTGTCAAAAGTAATAAAGCTATTGCAATGCTGTTGATAATTCATTTGAAACTGAAAATGGTCAATTAATATAACGTTAAAAAACTAGAAGAAAGATCTTAGATTATAACACTTTTGCTAGTTTATATTTGCAGACATGAATTTAGTGAACGATTTCAGAATGAGTGATTTTATTGGGATATTATGAACTCTTGATAAATGATAGAATTATTCGAAATGACCTTCAGCTTGTAGCCTTCAAAAACTCGATGGATCGAGGGTTCATATTTGACACGAAAATAGTTCTTTCGATTTCCTAGTCGAAGTTCGCCAACCAGCAAAATCAATTTTATTCATTCACCAAATTTGATTTTGAAAATGCAAAAATCTCGAGATTCATTAAATACTAATTGGGGTATAATTTTCAATGTAGTTTTGTTCGCTGAATCAAAAGTGACCAACCATCGTTCGCTTAAACCGTTCTTGGTGCAAGGCGAGTCATCTAATACTATTCTTGAGTGAGTATTTATGACGTGCGTACGGTTGTTTATTTCGTATTTTTCAACAAAGAATTCATTGAAACCATTTCCAAAATTTTCTGATTCACATCACAGAAAATTACCAACTCCGACTGAACTATTATTCCTGATTTTCCATATTTTACATGCTCATTTAAAAGAGGGAGTATTTTCACGGAAATTCCAACTGGAGTCTTGGAGAAAATCGTACTTTGAATAATTTGAATAATAAACTGACGGAAACTCTTATAAAACAGAGATTTTGCTTTCAGTTCTGTTGTTTTATAATTTTGTACTTGCAGGGTGACCCAAAAAAGTCTACAATCCTTCTCTGCTAAAATCGTTAATAATGGGTCAACAAAATACACTTTTTTTTCAATCTTAATGTTTTATTGTAAAGATCTCAAAAATGACAAATTGCGCATTGCGCACGTGCGCAAACCCGCGCGATTGACATCAACTTCGTTATTTTAGATGGCAACCCCCATTTCCATTGCAGATTTGAATTCTATGTGAAATTTTATAAATAAATGACCCTCGACGATCTTTTAGGTGCGCGAAAAGGGCTCAATTCCGCTCTAAATGTGCAATAACTAAGTTTTTGAAGATACTCAATTGCCACATGTAATATACGATTTTGGAGTATTTTTTCGTGTTAAACCTCGTAATTATGTTCATTTATTGATATTTGCAACACAAACTTGGGAAAACACCGAAAAATTGACCAGAGTTGCACTTTTCTAACTCATTTCCTCAAAGCACAAAGTGTTCTAAAATGTAAGTTTTTCCGTGTTTTCCCAAGTTGGCGTTGCAAATATCAATAAATGGACATCATTAAGAGGTTCAGCACGAACAAATACTCCAAAATCATGTATTGCATGTGGCAATTGAGTGCCTTCAAAAACTCAGTTATTGCTTTAGAGAGGAATTGCGGACTTTTGGAGCGGAATTGCGCCCGTTTGCGCGCACCTAAAAAATCGAGTGATGGGTCATTTTTTCATGAAATTTCACGTAAAATTCAAATCTGCAGTAAAAATGGGTGTTCCCGTTTGCAATAAAGAAGTTGATGTCAAATGCGCACATTTGCGCACGTGCGCAATGCGCAGTTTTGTAATTTTTGAGATTTTTACATTAAAACATCAAGATTGAAAAAAAAATGTATTTCTTTGACACATTATTATCGATTTTAGCAGGGGGGGGGGGGGGGGGGCGTTTTTTTTTACACCCTGCAGTGTTGGGCATAATCTCTTCGTCGAATACGAATACGATTGAAATCGCGATAATTATTAGTTGATTCTGAGTCAACTGGGATTATATTTGTATTCGTGTAATCGTATTCGTCTGTCCGCAATTACACGAATACAACACATAAAAATGCGTCACGGTCATAAATTTCAATAGGGCGTCCCTTCTTTAATATGCGAAGCCTTGCTAATATTACCTAACTTCAGAGGGACGTCCTTAAAGAAAATTCAACGATTGGAGCTCAGCCTATTTGTCTCAAATCTATTTCAATAGGACGTTTTTGAGAAGCTAGGTAATATTAGCAAGGCTTCGCACATTATAGGAGGGTTGCTCTATTGAAATTGATGACCGTGACGCATTTTTATGGGTTGAATTCGTGTAATCGCCCGCAGACGAATGCGATTACACGAACACGAATACACGAATATGAATATAATCGCAGTTGACTCAGAATCAACGAATAACTATCGCGATTCTAATCGTATTCGTATTCGACGGTAGGATTATGCCCATCACTGACACCCTGTATATTCTGTATATCGAAAATCAGTTTGTTTTATAATTTTCCAGAATGTGTCCAGTACTGTGGTAATGTATGCGATAGTAATCGTCGTGATTATTTGTATAATATTCACGTGCTTATCCGTGACGGTCAGAATGGCACGCAAGAGGAAGAAGAACAAAACAGTTCCTTGCAACAGGACGCCTCTTCTCGGTGACCGCTGTATGGCACACAGCCGTGAGAGCAGCGAGCGAAGTATCCGGAGCTACCCACGACGGAGGAGCTCCCAATGTTCTCGAAGCCCTCACCGACACTGCTGTGCGACGACCACAGGAGACTGCACAACTACTTCATACCGCTACTCAACCGCGTGATTGGTCGTTAATAAATAACAATAACTGTTTCAGTTTTTTTAAACATTTTATGTCATTACTTTGACACATAAACGAAAAAAGCGTTAACAAAAAGCGGTTTAACAAATAACTTTGACAAATAAGCGTTTTAATAAAGTTAACTTGTTAAATAAAAAAAAAAAAAAAAGCGTCACGGTTGGTTTTCTGATGATTTCTGCTTACAACTGAGTCATCGCTAGGGAAATGGTACTTCGTCGTTTTTTATCCCACAAAATTCGTTGACCATTCGTTCGAAAGCTCTCGATTTATCCAACCATATTATGTTAACTACTGCGAAGTGCGTGGCCAACAAGCTGAGTTATGAGCATGGTTATATGAATAATTGCTTACACACAGGTGATCTTTCTCAATAATTGATATTGTGAACATGATTGCAACCGCTTGTTAATTTCTGATGATTTCATTGGGCTGGTGTTTCGATGATTTGATTCATAGCAGGTGATCCGAATATTGCGAGAACGGTTTGATTTGTGAAGCGGTGGTTAAATCATTTTAATAGGTAATTTCTATACTTTACACTTTAGGAAGCTGTGATTTCGTATGTAGCCTCTTTAGGACATTTACTTGACGATGCCCAGGGTCCGGATCAGCTGAGTGGCTCTTAGAGCTTGCATACGAGTCTGCAACACATACGAGTCTGCATCTAAAGACATAAAATGTCCCAATGTGTTGCAGGCTTGTATGCAAGCGTTTCTGATGATTATCGTTTACGTTTATTAATTTTTTAATTTTACATTTGGAATTAGAACATACTATACAGCCATGGTGCTACTACAAACATATTACTAGGAATCATGAGATAAGCTTGTGGATCATACATAAACGTTACAGTTAGACGAAATTTCACAAATGTAGGAGAAGCACTTCATGTTCTTAAAAAAACAATAATTGTTTATAATAAAATGGGTTTGCTAGCACTTTGGTCCACTGGTACAACATAATTTGACGTTGGTGCAGGTAATCAGGGCAATCCAATATCAAATGCTGAAGGTCTCCCGAAGGGTGTCCGCAGCGTAAACATTGGGGGCTACTTTGTTTGTCGATGTAAAATAAGTATTTGTCACAGATACCCGTATTTACTCTCAGTCGGCATATTGTAAAAACGATTGTCACAATTAATGAGAGAGAACTATAGTTTATTTGGGGGAGCTGGCTGAATAGATCTGTAGAAATTTCTCTTATGGCCGATTGCGAATTCAGTTCTCCACTTTTCTTTACAGTGTGCATTTGGACTCTTCCGTAGGAATTTTAGTTGTTATTAAACGGCCTTCGCACCACTTTTTGCTAAGCGGTCCACTTTTTCGTTGTGAGTGATGTTGTGATGAGCTTTTATCCAAAGAAATTGCACTTTAAGGTTTTTGTGACTTAGATCCATTAGGATGCTAAGTATATCTCCTACTAAGTAGTTGGATGCTCGTTCTAGTCTTGTGGATTCTGTCATCAATGCGCTTTTTGAGTATGAGCAAATTACGACGGTGCGCTCTAGCGAGGTTCTTTCTCTAGAATTGCATTATTGAAGTGCTAACTTGATCGCCATCAATTCTACTGTTGTCAGTTACTTCAATTCAACTGTTTCAGTTATTTTTGGTTCATTAATCAATAGGTAATATACTTCCAACCGACCCCAAGGGGTGTAACTTGAGGGTTGAAATATTGAAAAATCGAGATCTTGACCACTTTCCTTGTAAAAGGGCCGTTTTTTCGTTCGATTGAGATAGAAGGATAGAACTCAGTTCAATGAATCGAATGAGACCACTCGGAGCATCATACGACCAACCGTTTGCGTTCCAGAAGAAATAAGGGGTTGGAAGAGAAAAAGGTTCCAGTCATGCAGCATGATCATATGAGCGAATTTTCGTAAATTATCGTACTATATTATGTTACATTTTTTTGAAAATCATTATTGCATTTACAGATTGTGCCACAGCGACAGCCGGCCGGGAAGAACTGGTTATTCCGCAGACGTCCACTTCTTCCCTTTTCCGAAGCTCTGTCTGGCGTATCGGAAGTCTCAAGCTTATAGATTCAATAAGTTTCCATCGGGAGCAACGAGTGTCGTATCTGATCCTTTTCTGTTCACGAGGATGCATATCTCACAGTGTGACTTATGTAAATCGTGCGACATATTGGTCAAGAAGGGTGGGAGGGGGGACGTAAAATTTACAATCCATTGGGGATGTTAGCAAAGATACCTGCATTATCTGCTCAAAACATTAAAACATTTTCCTTCGAACTTGGATATCAACATTCTGCCTCACGACAGCGTAAGTACCAATACATTAGTGCGTCATGCTTAGTAACATCATAACCAATATCCCGGAACGTATTGTTTTCAAACAGGTACCTAAATTCCTAAATACCTAGCTAGTTGTAACGTAGGTACCTACTCATTTATCCATCACCTACCTACAACGCTGTGTATGTACTTCGTTTTACTGTATTTACCTACTTTTTAGACAGAAAATCGTCTGTTCGTCTGTGTACTAGTTGGTTGTACATACCTATCGATGTGTTAGTTCACGTGGGTAGGTACTCCCGGTTTTGATACATTGATTCAGGTAGAAACTTTGCTCGAAATCTGAGTTGCTTCTGCAGGTACTCATGCCATTTCTACTAGGTATTCCTACGGAATTACGGATCAGACGGAAACTGAGTTACATACAAAGGATGATCGGGAAAAACGTCTCGACGAGATAAACGGAATGAAGCGCTTGAGAATGTTGAAAAATGGCGAAAATCAAGCAAGGGATCTATTTATTTTAACATCCAACAGCTGTTGTGGTTTTTGTACTTCCTTTCATTGAAAATACAACTGAGTATACCATGGAATAATGTATGAAAAAGTTTAAAAACATTCAGGACACAGTCTATTTCGATGTAACCAGCGAAGTTTGGTACGAATGTGATAACAGCATAGATCCCTGATAAAACAGTGTTACTGTTGCGCCTGTATTATGGAGATTCGCTCATCATACGATCATGCGACATGACTGGAACGATCATATAACGTATATCATAATTATAACGAACGAGTAACGATGTACCCACCAACCCACTCGAAAATTACTAACGTTCTTAGGTTCGTATTTCGTGTCTGGTCTCCCAGATCGATCATCGTCATTTCAGTTCCTTCGCTCAGGCGAAATATTCGACAATAAGGAGCAGCTGCCAGGCTTCCTCCCCACTAGTTGCCCTGCCAACGGCATGCTTGATCCTGTGTCAAATAACTGCGAAAAATGAAGAGCGAGACGGTCTTAATGAAGTTTTCCGTCCTTCAGAGTACAAGTTTTACCTAAAATGGATTTGAATCGTAGGAAAAACGAGTTTTCTAATCAGTTTCCTCCAACAGGTAGGATTTTCACCAACATCTATAACTATTTTACTTATATTCATTAATATACAATCTTGTTTGACATTGTTCGCACAGAAAATTTTTGAAATATGTTGAGGCCGTATGCCTCTTTTTAAAGAAACGATTTTTAATTACTTGCAAAAGCACACAAAAAGTGAAGAAAATTTTATTGTAAACGGTTCTATAAGTTGCTAGGTACCTTTTCTACCCGTTTGATAAAGCTGATTGTAGGAGAAAATTGAACTATTGCAATGGCATAAAAAGTTGAAGAAATGTTACAAAATTCTCAACAAAGAAATAAGTTTTTGGACATTTTAAAACAAGGATTCCTGAATTTTAATATTTTGATTGTTCCAAGATCAATGATCCGTTCTTTCTCCAAAAAATCAAGTCTTCCAAAAGGAAGGACGAGTTTGTTAGGTAGCACTCAATAGTGTGAATTCCATCTTTGAAAACACTGCAACAGCAATGTTGTAATCAGTTTTTAACTGAAAACTTGTATAACAGCTGTTAAATTTGCTCAAAAACCACAGAATGGGAAATAATGGCGGACCTATAAAATTATTGTCCTCAGAAACGTGGTAAAAATTCAAGAAATCAATCTATTTTCTAAAAAATGGGGAATGGTTAAAATTTAATAATTTTGTTTTTATTGCAGAAGAAAAGGGAATGTCTATTTTGCATAAATTTGTGTTAAAATTAAGACCACAAAAACGCGTTCTCATTTCAGTTAAATGTGCTAAAAACCGCTGGAAAGCCCAAAAGGCATAAGATCCTGAAATTTCTTTTTATCGCAGGAAATAACTTTTTAAAATTGTTTTCTATTAAATTGAATGGTATACAGTTTCGTTCCCTAATAATACAATTCATAAGAGACTAGCCGGTTACACGTGCGTTGCACGGGCCAAGATGGTTAGTCGGTGTCGGGTTAGACTACTGAAATTACTATATCCAGACTGCTCCATAGTGTACCATATTATCATATCGTCCTAGGAAGAACAAGGGAAAATTAGCTTTGATGTCGACGAAGCTTCCTCCCAATTCTTTCCAGTGGGTCCCTAAAAGGTTATGTACCAAATTTCATTGCTATAATTATCACATCATGGTATCGTAAGAGGAGCTGACATGAAAATACACTTTAGTCCAAAAATCAAATGTTACAGGAGAAGCCCTCTGAACCCTTAAAACAGATTTGTTGGACATAATCTCTTCTCCATGCCAAGGTGTCAGGATTTACTCACGATGGAACCAAGCGACCGTCGTCGGAACTAAACTATTAACTGGAGGACATGAGGCTTTTCCCACGGTGTTGGAGCGACTGTTTACTTACATTCCGACGAATTTTTTAACATGGATAGGTTTTTGGGCGGGGGGTCATTCTAAAATTTTTGTAACGACACCAAAATTTGAGACGACCCGGCACTTTAGATTATTATTAACTCGAAAAGTGAAGGGTAGGAAGAATTTCTATTGATTTTTCACGTACAAAAAATGAGTTACTAGGAAAGAGTAACTCCCATAGTTTTCATAGTAGGGAAATCGTTCGCCACTTTTTGGAATGCTCTCATTTTATCACAACATCTCATGACCTCTAAGCCATTGTAGTGTCAAGGAATGCTGATTTATTACTCTAAGTTATAAACTAATATTGTTTTGTTACCATAATGGAATAATCTTGTGAAAAGAAGGCACTACATGGTTGGTATACAATTGAGTAGTCGGTACCTACTGGTAAGCAGTAGTAGGTACTAGACATATCCATGATCTTTTGTTTTTCCCATCAAGGGAGAAATTAAAATTAATTTTTTGTGTGTGGCATTTTTACGTCAGCTCCTCTATCACGTAGCGTAGGCTAGATGCCAAATCACGCTTCATTGGATGAAAAACATGAAATTAGTTACATTAATAGGATAGGTTTTCTGTCCCAAAGAATTTAGTCAAAATTAACCAAAAATGTCGGTGTTCTCCCTCTGGCATTGAATTTTACGAATACGCAACATGAACAGAACCCGTTGCTGACTCAATCGTGATAAAATTGATAGAAAATTATTTGGTGCTTCCCTCAATCGCCAGATTGAGTATTTCATTAGAAACCACGATGAAATCCGACGACCATAAATCTCATCTTCTGCTAGCCATTCTAAACCATTCCTAAACATTTAATCATACATATGGCTTAATAAGTTCGGCGTTTTGTTTTGACAGTGAATTTAACGTTTGTGTATGCGTAGCAGCCATAGTTTACCTAATTGTGATGTATTTTACTAGAAATCATTGAGACCCACTGATTTACATTGGATGTATCCGATCCATAGATAAACGTGTGTTATTAATTTTAATTGGCCTAAATTATGTTTCATCAGTTTGGGAATTTCACAAATCATTTGATCATGTTAATCACATAAGCTTTTCTCAATAAATCGGATGTTGGTTCAGTAGAAATTAACATTCAATCTTTGCCATTCGACGACTCATGTGACGAGAACTCAAATTAGCAAACGAACTAGCAGTAAGTGCTGTCATTATTCTGATAATAATGTAAATTTCTGTCACTTTAGAGTAAGGTTATGGTAATGAATCATTACATTTTGGGCGGATCTTCTTAAGACAGAACTTCCATTTGACAAACAACTTTAATGGCGAATGTTGGATGGTTTCATGAGTAATGCTCCACGAGGAGTTTTCCACAAGATCTGAGGAGGAAGATTAATCGGACTCTCAAACAAAACCCCCGTTCTCAATACTGTGAAATACTGTTTTAGCGCAAGGAAGCGAAGCTCATTAAAGTGGGGTTAGCCATCCTGAAAGGGCTGTTCAAGGAGAGTGTGACGTCATTGAAAGGATTCGGAAGGGCGAGAATGGCGATGGAATATATTCGCTACCGCCTCCTCTATGCGCTCGTTAACTATGATGGAACGGAAATTGCTTGGAAGGGGTGGTCTCCGACGTAAAGCTCCTACCCTTATTACGTTGAGTTCAGAATTTCATCGCTTAGGATCCCCTAAATTTAGTGCAGTTAAACTCTATTTAACGCTCTTTTGGAGTGTGCAACTGTGTGAGCATAGCTGAGTGCGTCTGTATCAAGCTTGGAAATTCAATCTGTGGTAGTTGTGGACAAGTGTGGTCATTTGAAGTAGGTGAACTAAGAACTATGAGGAAAAAGCGCGGCCCCTAGGGCCACGCCAGAGGGGAAATTTCTTCTGCCCCCCCCCCCCCCCCCCCCTTCCACACACGAAAAAACATGGAACATGCTTATAACTCTTATATATCAATGATTATGCTAAAGCAGGACTTGGGCTTTCACAGAATTTTATTGCAGAAAATTATAAAACTTTATTGCCAACTAGTGGATTTCCCGGCGTGTTGCAGCTGGAAAAAAACAAATTGCCGACAAATATTCAACAATGCGCTAAAACATTCAACTCTATCACCGACTAGAGTTGAATCGCCCTCAATTTGTTGAGATTGGTACGGTTCATTTCATCTCCAAGTAGTTGCCGTATAAATTGTTGCTTTGATATGTCAACTATCTCGTGATTTGTCGGCAATTTGTTTTTTTTTCCAGCTGCAACACGCCGGGAAATCCACTAGTTGGCAATAAAGTTTTATAATTTTCTGCAATAAAATTCTGTGAAAGCCCGAGTCTTGCTTTAGCATAATCATTGATATATAAGAGTTATAAGCATGTTCCATGTTTTTTTTTTCTGAGTAGATCTCTGTGTGTGTGCCTGTGTGGGGGGGGGGGGGGGGGGCAGAAGAAATTTCCGTTCTGGCCAGGGGTCGCGTTTTTTCCTCATAGTTCTTAGTTCACCTACTTCAAATGACCACACTTGTCCACAACTACCACAGATCGAATTTCCAAGCTTGATACAGACGCACTCAGCTATGCTCACACAGTTGCACAGTCCAACAGAGCGTTAAATAGAGTTTAACTGCACTAAATTTAGGGGATCCTAAGCGATGAAATTCTGAACTCAACGTAAAAAATCGCAAGAAATACGAATGAACTAAATATGAGGATGTAGGGGATATCACCTTATCGAGGCTGGTTATTACCTAGTCACCTAATACATAGCTAGGTACTATATGTGATATTATTTTCAACTGAATTACTTTGTGTGTTTTACAGAAAGGTGCAATTAGATGGTTATCCACCATAAGTGGAAACACTTCTAAGATATTCGGGTAATTGCTTTGAAATCAATCACTCAGAATATGGTGTTGTAACAATACCAAGAGGAAAATAGCAATCCGAAGAATGGAACTCCCTTGTTTGAGTTTATGAATGTGCTTTCTTATAACTGATCGATTTTTGAGAAGGGTAAAGGTAGTGTGTGCCTGCAAGTCCCTCCTACCAAAAGAGGAAACGAAATAAGCATGATTAATGATCGGTCAAACGAAACTTTGGAAGGTGGACGAGGACCCATTAAAAGTTCCTCGACTTTCCCTTAGTTCTGCGATTGTATAGAAGAAGAAAAATCGACTGCCAACAGGGTGTGGCACTGGGGATCTATAGCATGTTCATAAGATCATCGTTAAAATAAATATTTATAAAATGCAATACCCACTATAAAATTGGATGGTATAGAGATAATAACGTAAGTAGCAAGTAAATATTAAAGGGCCACTTATGCCCTTTAGCATAATCATTGATATATAAGAGTTATAAGCATGTTCCATGTTTTTTCGTGTGTGGAAGGGGGGGGGGGGGGGGGCAGAAGAAATTTCCGTTCTGGCCAGGGGTCGCGTTTTTTCCTCATAGTTCTTAGTTCACCTACTTCAAATGACCACACTTGTCCACAACTACCACAGATCGAATTTCCAAGCTTGATACAGACGCACTCAGCTATGCTCACACAGTTGCACAGTCCAACAGAGCGTTAAATAGAGTTTAACTGCACTAAATTTAGGGGATCCTAAGCGATGAAATTCTGAACTCAACGTAATAAATCGCAAGAAATACGAATGAACTAAATATGAGGATGTAGGGGATATCACCTTATCGAGGCTGGTTATTACCTAGTCACCTAATACATAACTAGGTACTACATGTGATATTATTTTCAACTGAATTACTTTGTGTGTTTTACAGAAAGGTGCAATTAGATGGTTATCCACCATAAGTGGAAACACATCTAAGATATTCGGGTAATTGCTTTGAAATCAATCACTCAGAATATGGTGTTGTAACAATACCAAGAGGAAAATAGCAATCAGAAGAATGGAACTCCCTTGTTTGAGTTTATGAATGTGCTTTCTTATAACTGATCGATAATGAGATGATTTTGAGAAGGGTAAAGGTAGTGTGTGCCTACAAGTCCCTCCTACCAAAAGAGGAAACGAAATAAGCATGATTAATGATCGGTCAAACGAAACTTTGGAAGGTGGACGAGGACCCATTAAAAGTTCCTCGACTTTCCCTTAGTTCTGCGATTGTATAGAAGAAGAAAAATCGACTGCCAACAGGGTGTGGCACTGGGGATCTATAGCATGTTCATGAGATCATCGTTAAAATAAATATTTATAAAATGCAATACCCACTATAAAATTGGATGGTATAGAGATAATAACGTAAGTAGCAAGTGAATATTAAAGGGCCACTTATGCGGATTCAGCGTTCTGGTGATTCATTCAGAAGCAATAAAATTCATAGGTTTCTCTAACAACAACATGAATTGTATTACAAACAGAATGAGTTAGTGGAAGTGATACACGCCAGCGTATGAAGGTTTCCTATTCGTGAACGTAATGTATCTGCCAACGTTCCAGATGTTTCAAGATTCATCGGTATATTAATGTTAAGAAATACCAGTATTTCCGTTGAAAATATCACAAAAAATGAGACAGTGCGCTTTCTTATTGATTAATGTTATTTAAAGTCTGTACAACATTGAGAACATTATTTGGGTGGATCCCACTGTCACATTTTCTCAGGTGCTCACATTTCTGCATGTATTTGGACTACATTTGTCACGAATGGGAGAGCGATATAAAATGCATAAAAGAAGGGCTTAACTAGAGCGATCCGAGAATTTCATCAGCATTGGTAGAAAATTGGGGTGTTTCCTAGTCATATTTGCTCTGTTTCGCGTGATGGTTGAGTATTAGGTATGTGACAGTTACCGTCAGATCGAAGAGAATGCGCGTCTATCCGTTGCTGTCGCTCCGGGTTCTCATGCTCGAGTTCTTGGAATGCTGCGTTTGGCGATAGATGAGGATCCGAGAATCATCTTCTCCGAACATAGCACATATGCTATTAGTATGAGTTGTATCTCTTATGGTACTGTCACACCCCCCTCTCTCTATGTAGTGCGGATTTAGGCCCCATTGCACCTCTGGGGCGATCTAAGTACGTTACAGGTAATGAATTAGACATCCCTTTAGAAACCCGCTAATAATTTCCCATTTACTCTTTTTGCTTGGGAAATCCATATCGTTAAAGTAGTCCTGGAGTTTATTAAGCCTCTTGATGGTGAGAAAAGTTTAACATAACATTAGGGGTTGGAGAGAGGGAATCTTGAATATTAAATGTAGATGCAGAGAATAACTCTCAGGGATTTCGGAAGCCTGTTCGCTTGCTCTTTTCTGAGCGTTTTTGAGATTAATAAAAAAGATTCAGTCCTCTGGTAAGGGATGTGAGGCCCTTGATTAATTGTTATCTTTGAATAGACGCCTTGGGTCTTGTATCCCAATGAGTTCAAATCTGCGATAGGTGAGTGCAAGGCATTCGAAGATCATGTGGGATGCTGTTTCATCTGCCTCCTCGCATAGCCTGCACAGGGTTGTGACCCGATGCAACTTTGTGTGACCCCTATGTGTTGTAGATGGAATCGTAGGGGTGGTGGGATGGGACCTTGGAAAAAAGCACTTTGCTTCTTAACGTTAGAGCATTAAAAATTCGATAAAAAGCTGAAAAAATGCAGGTGTGATGCGCTTTTTCCAAAGCTGCCTCCTTCACTACCATTCGTCGCAAATCCTCAGAAGCATATACCTGGGCTGCTCTCGCTCTATATCAATTGAGGCACTGACCTTGTGATGGATAAGAGTAGTTCCTCTCTTTGAAGGCGGAACTACTACATTTCCATCACCTTCATTGTCTCATGGTAGCAGAGCATGGTTTCTACCCCCCATAGCCGCTCGAATTTCGACTGTTCTGGCACCCCTAACTCCCTCCCCCCTTTCCATACGCAAAATGGACAATATACCCAAAACTTTTACCCTTAAAAAATCAAAAACATACCCCTGCCCAGCCTACTTGGAGCAGCCCTTCCACTATCCCCCCCCCCTCACTGCTTGTTGAAAGCCCCGGGAGTGTGATGGATAGTTAGATAGGTGGATAGTTCCTCCTTCTCGATTCTTTAAAATGTTACATCTTAGGGATAGTTACTGGGATATCAGCTTTCAGGATATCCTCTGGGTGTAGCACAGCTTAATCACCTCTCCCCTTTGGAAAGGGGAACTACTACATTCCCATCATCTTCATTGTCACAGCCTGTAGAGGATGCTTCTGCCGGACGTGAGCACTGAGACGACGCTTGGAACTGAAGGCTCTCTCACAGTGGGAACACTGGTGGGTATTAATGGAGGCAGTGGAAGAGGATGAAGGGTAGGATGACCGACGCCCCTGCCTCAGACGTCCTCAAGCGCCTCTCCTAGGATCCCCCGAGGCAAATGGGTTTTTCTGTATTTTGGTCCATAACAGAGGAACCGAAAGTAAGGCTCTTTGCCAGCGAGTCATTCAGATACCTCCTGTTAACCCAGAGAGTGCCCGAGCTGCCCGAAAGGGACGTATGACCTTGACTTGGGTAGGGATGTGAGGGAGCTCCGAAGAGATAAAAACACCAACAATTTCCCCCCCCCCCCACCTTCCATACACACGCACACACACACACAGAACCAAAGTTGTTCAGAATTGTATACAACCTAAAATGCAAAAGAAAATATTGATTTTAGAGATTTTTTTTTTTTCATCTCCAGATAGTGGTGGTAATGGGCTCCTTGTACAATCTGTAGCAAAAAGTTTCAGTCTTCAATTAACAAATTGACGATACGCGCGTTATCGCATTTTCTCACGAAACCCCTAAATTCCCAAATACCAGATAGCAATGCCGCCGCGAGAGGCTGCCGGTAAGAAGAAGACTGATAGCGAGAGGTGAAGCCAACTCCGTGTTTTTCCAACTCTCTGGGTCAACTCCCACGGCAGTTCTTTGTTAAAACTGTATGGAGGAGAGGAAAGAGCGCTAGAGAGAGGCTCCGAGAATTCCCGGGTATTTGTGTGGGAGGTCGTGGGTTGAGAAGTGGGATGATGGGGGATGGGGGGGGGGGGGGGGGGGGGGGGGGGGGTTCGTCTGCTTCTTTTTCGCCTTTCAAAGAAGTTCAGGGAAGGAACCCGAGGATACAAAAAGCTTTGAATCTAAAGAACGGCAACAAAAATATCTTCGCTATACTTATAGAATTTTTCCTACTTTAACCCACATTCATATTTCATGTCAATGTAGGTTACGATCTAAATTAAATTCTGAATATGAACATCTTCATGAGTGCATCACACACGGACACATTTGAATACGACGATTTCAGTACTATAGCAAAAGTTCAAGTGATGCAGCAGGATGGTATGAGTGAATTTTGGTAAAATTGTATTCATATTTCATATTAAACTAGCTGGTTTACCCGTGCGTTGCACAGGTTGACTTGAACATTATCAAATTGCCTGTGACCCAAGTTAAAGTAATTTTGATAGATTCGCCCACTCAGATTCCCAGTTGGTTCTGTGACGTTTAAAACGCTTCAACAACCCTCCCATCACAACTGGGTCAGATTTCAAAAATTCGAAAAAAGTAGTCTTTGACTTGAATTAGAATAATCCAAACACATTTGACAATCAAATCCCCAGTGCGTTCAGTGATTACAAAGATACCCCATTTCTCCCCTCCCCCCCTTCCCCTAAAACACCCCCTTCTATGGGTTAGATTTGAAACTTTTCAAGTAGCCAAAGATTTAAGTTAGAATACTCCAAACATAGTCGACAACTTGGATCCCCAGTTGGTTCAGGCGATCGAAACGCTTTAACTCCCCTTCCCCCTCCATTGTTGGTAAGATTTGAAAATTTTGAACAAAGTAGTCCTTGACTTGAATTCGAGTAATCCAAACATACTCGACAATCAAATCCCCAGTTTGTTCAGTGATGACAAAGATACCCCATTCCCCCCTCCTCCCCTAAAACACCCCCTATGGGGCAGATCAACAACTACACCTTTTAAACCTTCTCTGGACTTCCACAAATAATTTAAGACTAAAATTAGCCAAATCGGTCCAGCCGTTCTCGAGTTTTTGCGAGACTAATGAACAGCACTTGATATATATATATATATATATATATATATATATATATATATATATATATATATATATATATATAGATTTTTTAAAATGTGAACTCTTTTTGTGCAAGAAACTGTTGAAAAGTTAGTTAAAGTTAGTTAGTAAGTTAAGATAGTTACCTAGTAAATTGTTTGTTTGAGTAAGTAAGTTTTTTCATAAGTTTCATGGCAAGAAAAATTTGTCAACCTCACAATAGTTTATTTTTTAATTTTACCACTGTTTCAGTTATTATTGATTTTTCAGAAATTTGGATGAAGAGTAGGTAAATATTTCAATACGTTTGTGCTTGAATTTTCGAATATTCTAGTTCACTGTTGAAATATTCTTCATGAGCACTTAATATTCTACTGAAAATGAGAAATGTAACTATTTTTAGTCGTTTTAGCCATTTTTAGCTTATTTTTGAAATTTCAACAATATATTGCTCTCAAAAAGTGCTGGTCAACGAACTCATCCTTTTTATTGGAATACAGCTTGATTTTTTGTTCCAGAATGGCATTTTCATCTCAGTCCTAAGGGGATCGTGTATGTATGTATGTATGTATGAAAAAGCGTTTACCCAGGTCCAGGAATCGTTTCCGAATTCTTCAAAACGGATTTTCAAGGAGAGAATGTTCATTCACGAACATAAAAAACGCATAATCTCTTCGGCGTCTGTTCATATCATAAAATTGTAGTTAATCTCTTTCGCAGAATAGAAACAACTGAATAAAAACAGTAGGCAAGGGTTGATTACCTACCATATTTTTAGAAAAAGTAGTACAGTATCATGTTTACCGCAACCCGCGAAATCTCTGAAAAATCTATCGAAATTAGATGAAAGCTGTAAATTGTATAATTGCACTTTTCTTACTCATTTTCTCACTGCACTATGTACTACTATGTACTATGTACTACTATGTACTATGTACTACTATGTACTATGTACTACTATGTACTATGTACTACTATGTACTATGTACTACTATGTACTATGTACTACTATGTACTATGTACTACTATGTACTATGTAGTTTTTCGGTGTTTTTCCAAGTTGCTGTTGCAAAATATTAATAAAAATCAACATCATTACGAGGATCAACACGAAAAAATACCCATGTATTACATGAGGCAATTGAATATCTTCAAAAACTCAGTATGTCTCAATTTTTGCGCTTTTAGAGTGGAATTGGGCATTTTTAAGCGGATTTGCGCCCGTTTGTGCGCTAAAAAAATCGAGTAATGTGTCATTTCTTCATAAAACTTTACGTAGAATTCAAATGGGGTTCCCATTAAAAAAAAAAAAAAAAAAAAAAAAAAAAAAAAAAAAAAAAAAAAAAAAAAAAAAAAAAAAAAAAAAAAAAAAAATTGATGTCATGACAATTTTGTCACTTCAGGAATCCTTTTTAAAAAGCATTAAGTTTGAAAAAAAAAAAAAACCTTTTTTACCCATAAATACTGATTGGGGAGGGGGGGGGGGTGTTGGAGACGCCCTGCATACCTGATTAAAAAAGTGCTTTGGATACCTACTATGAATTCGCTTGGAAGTGTAGTGTAATTGACTATTACGGTACTATACTTGTGGGGAGTAACTCCGCTTCCTTGAACCACGGTAGTGCTGTCCACTGGCTACAATTATAAATATGGAACATGCGAACATCCTTTACTCTAGTAGCTCATTCAGCTGATAAAGTTGATTGATTCATATTTTTATAAAGTTAATTTCATACAACGAGTATGTCATTTCCACCTCAACTTTCAAAAGGAGGATAGACGTTGAAATTCAACATCGTCGGATAATTAGGAGTGAAATTAGAAATAATGGGGGAAAAATATACCCACTAATCGGAGAAACTAGGACTACATGAACGGCAGCAACTTCCACCTATTCAACACTCCTTCCGCAGTCATATCTTCGATTCTCTTACTCGTCTTTGCTAGACTTCAGACTCGTTATAGAACTACATTCATTGACGACACACTATCCGCCACAACCGTATGAACATTAAAGCCGTAGTTCTTGTGAAAATTCTAATGAATTGGGTGAATAATCATATAGATCCCTATCAACATCCGAGTTAACAAGGACATACCTAACGCGCAAAATACACATTACATTAGGCACAAAATCCAAATTTGAAAAGCAAATATTAAAAAATACAAAGGATGATTTTGAATCAAATTGTTGTCTATCTAAGAGATATAGGATATAAATCTGTTTATTTTTCGTTAAAAACCTCTAGGAAGAAAAACCATACTTGTTGGTGAACTAAACCTCTGCACACGAGCAAACAAATATCATCTACACTGCATGAAGATACATATGTACATTATATAGCAATTTTCAGCCAAATGAAACCTTTTTTCTATCAAATGAAACTTCGAACCGACCAAATGAAACTTTGCTCCAATCAAATGAAACCTTGTACCTACCTAATGAAAACAAGTACCAATAAAATAAAACCTCTTTTCAACCAAATGAAACTTTTTTCAAACAAATGAAACATTATTTCAATCACATGTAACTTTTTCGAATCATCGAGAAGGGAAAAAAAAAAAAAAAAAAAAAAAAAAAAAAAAAAAAAAAAAAAAAGTATCAAATTTTTTCTTAACAAGTTACTTAATACAGAAGAACTACAAATTAATTTAATGAAGCAGGCGTCCAGCAGCTGCGGCAGCAGTTACATTATTATGTTTATGACAAAGTGATCAACAATATAATGGACCAAAGACTTTCATTTTATTGAAATGAGGTTTCATTTGTTTGAAAAAAGTTGCATTTGGTTAAAAATAGGTTTGAATTGATTGGTACATGGGTACATCATTTGATGGAGTAAGGTTTCATTTGGTCGGTACAAAGTCTCATTTGATAGAAAAAAAACTTTTCATTTGACTGAAAAATGCTATGTATCTAATGGCTAATGAATTCAGTCGACAAAGTGAAGTGCGGAATGAACGGTTAAAATAGTGTTTCGTGAATATTTCGCTGTTTTTAACTGTCACTGAACCTTATTCAAGTACACAGTTTTTTTACAACCTGGCTACAACATAGCTACCTCGTTTCTAGCTAGTAGCCTCAACTTGTTTTATCGGTTGCTGCACCACATTTTTTGTGACGTTCCATTACTTTGATACTACAGAAAAATTTGATTTACCCCAAGCCATAAGACATCCATGTCAAAACAAGTTCTGATGCTTATTGAGTTTAATAAATATCAAGTTCCGAAAAAGTTAGGTTTTTTTTACATTGAAAATGTCTTAGTCGACGGGTCAACCGGAAATTTTGTTACGCAAAGAAAAAAGCGTCACGCAACCTATAAACAAGTTAGGTGTTGTTATGATAGTGTGTACTAGCAATGAAATCAGTCATTCAATTAACGTAATGTAAGTTTATTTAGAACATTAAATACAGGTGTTATTATTGGTGTTAGATTAATATTGAAGATCTAGATGGTTGCAAGTATTTTGTCAATATGGATATTTTTGTCAATGGATATTTCACAGTACCAGTCACTAAAAAAAGGACTGTGAATTCATATTCGTGGAAGAATTGGGCATCGTCGAGACTGGCTCACAGCAAATTCAGTAATTATGTGCCAATAGTTATTTTATGTTTTCTAATTGTTATTTTATTTAAAACAATAAAAAACATAGAAATTACTGAGACATTTTCAATGCTCATAGCTCTTCTCTCATAAGAGAAAAAGTTCGAGCGGCCTGCCGCGGTTTTTTTTAATGGCTTTATGCAGGAAACACCAATTTTAACCACGGTAGCTGATCACGTGTGGGGAAAGCGATTTTTAAGCTTTCCACCATTTATGTTTTCACACTGGTTGAATTGAAGAAATAGCTGAAAAACTGAAACGATAACATGGAGTCATAGAAACAGAGGGTGATTTGTTTTGAGTGCCGGTGCCTTGGATACCACAACACAAACTGTGCCATGCTACGGTGCTCTTTCCTCTACGGTCTTACTTAAGTTATGCTTCGCTGCCGTAAGCAGATCTTTACTTCGCGGGGATGTGACAAAGGAAACGCCCTTTCATCGTCCCATGATCGAACAGGTAGTTCTTTCAGGAGCCACGTGGATCCATCTTCAGACTCAAGGAGAAGAGACGAGACGGTCAGGGTTTGATCCTGCGTCGCTTACTGCTCCCGCCGGCAGGGCGTTCTGCCCGCGGATATTGATCTGCCCAACTGAGCAAGCTCTGCCGGCGTTAGTCTACCTAGCCCCTTCATGCGCTGAGGTAGGTGGTGCTCTTTCTTCCTTGTATATAATTCCCAAAAATCACTTGAATTTCACTATTATTTGTCTTAGATTGTATGAACATTTCCGCTACCATCCTATCGAAATTTTATCATTTAGTTTTTCGCATTCTTCTCAAGATGGTATCAAGCCTGCAAACAATATTTCTTCAAACTCAAGTTGTCATCAAAGAATCTATTTCGACTCGTTTTCATTGATACCAGGGTGCCCTTTTCAAGGTCATAGCTTCGATTCGCAGAGGTGTATTGGGAAGTTCCCTGCCCATCTGCTTTACGTAATGACTTGAAAATCTTTATTCAACTTCGGATACACCCTCATAACGATCGAAAGCAAGTCGAAAATTCCAAGATCTCAAAATTAATTTGGAATATATACCGACATGATGCACGGGACAATCAATTACCAACATTTCACTCAAAAACATCATCATCAGATACCTTATCTACACATTATATTTACTAAATTCGTTTATAAAATTTATTGAGTTGAACTACATAATAAATACACCAAAATTACGTTTAATGCTATAAATTAGTGCAGGTACCTACTACAAACCCGCACATATATCTGGTACATATATGAGGATGTAACAAACTATTTTACAGCGTTTCACCATCTTCGCTCACCAATAGAATAGTTGGTAGGCGTATGATGAAGGTGACACCAATTTTTCTTCACAAGACTGATAATATTCATGCCGTATCTACGCTGGTACAATAAAATAATTTCTACGGTCGGTTAGTTGGCAATCGTATTGATATTCAGCCAACTACGAGTACATAAATTGCGTTGTTAATGTTAGTAATTTCACCTGGTCATTCGTACCGTCTTCTTAACAAATATTGAAACTTTACTTGATTTAGTATCCGTTATTATACCATAGCAATTACAGATTAATGGGAACAAGTTTTCACGCTAGATTGCCGAAACAATGGATGTTACTATCGTTTTCATATCGAAAACCAAGAAAACTGCATTCGAAAAATAAATTATGACTAATTCCTACGTGAAAAATTTATAATATCAATCCTGCTTCGAACAATTTGACGCATTCCTCTAACGCGCACCTTCGTGCTATGATCCATATTACTTCCACGAAATTAGACAACCATATTTCCCGAAAATCTCTGAAACGTGCGACTAACATCTCACTGAATGGCCTTAAGTTTGTCAGAAATCTGAACGAGAATAAAAACTCATGTATTGGATGACAGTACCAAAAAGGTTGAAGAACGTTGACAAATAACCATGACGAATAACGAATTATATCCTGTATTAGCAACACCGAAAATGACACGAAATCAAGTTTTTTTTAAACCAAATTTACCTACCTACTTATATACTAATGACATACCAGCGAGCAGCAATTTCAGATTCTGAGAAAAACTATAACGTATTTGGGTCTACATGTGTATTACATTGGAGCTATACCATTGGCTCTTCCTTGATTAATCGAATTTGTACAGTACATAATATTCTTGGTAATTATCTGTCCAGGATGGTTACGATGATTGTTACGAATTCCAATGATTTATTGATGATAAGAATAGTTATTAGTGCAAATTTGTCAAGAATAATAAACTGGCCAGTTATATCTAAAGGTTTTAACTTACAGCCAATCCAAAGCTGGTAAAATGTAACTTCGTAGAAAGAGACGAATTTTCAATGAGGTACAACATGTTACAGAAAGCGCCAAAGTTTAAAGAGATTAAAATAGATGCTCGCCAATTTATTACAAACGTACCCAAAAATTCTAGAGAGAATTGAGATTAACGCATTAAACTACGTACCTATTAAGCCACACCCACTAGGCCGAGTGCCGGCCGACACGCTCCCGCCGGATCCGAGCCCAAATCACCACGGCGACTCCCTGGACCAATAAATTGTTAATATTCATTTTATGAAAGTCATTTACCACTCAATTCAATCCAAATTTCTTTATTTACAAGATAATTATATACAGCAACGTAAATACTTGTGTGGCAGACACGGAACAATAAATATAGATCAGTACTCACATAGTGAACCATACGTTAAGCGCATTTTAGTTAATTTTCGTAGAAAATGAAGCAATTGCAATAGCTCCAAAAATTTTCCTTAAATCCCTTCATTGGAATCCGTTTGAGACATTCTGAAACGAATCCTAGAGTTTAATATATATATATATATGTATATATTCCCAAGAAACTCATTTTTTGGTAGCTGAAAAATAGCAAAAAATCAATTATCACACCTCCAGAGCTGCTGGAGTTCTCATTCGACGCAGAAATAGTCCAAGTAATGGCCCAATTTTTGAGGTCGCCAAGTGATGTAATTTGTACAAAAAATATTTTTAAAAACTGTAGAAAAATCGTCAAAATCAGGTTAAACATTAAAAACCACGTTTATGGCATTTTAGGCAAAAGACACGTTAAGGAGGCATTTCAGACCCATAACATGTAGTATTGGCGTGTTCAGTGTTAAATTTCCAACAATAATATCAGCTTCTAATTGAACATGAGTTGGAATTTAACAGATTTTTTCAAAAATTCAGGCGCCTTACCTCGAAAATTAGTCGTTTACGTGAAAAGTAGGCTTCGTATTCGGATTCAGCGCCTTTGAAAAGCCACAGGACCAGAGTCAGTTTCGTGAGGGCGAACCTTTTGGAGAAATCCGTCGTCACAAGCAAGTCGAGTACCGGGGGCGAGATTTCGATGCAAAGACATCATCATCATCAGGCCATAGAAACAGAACTTACTAGCACGCCCCTCGTCTTGATAATGAGGACGGATTCCTTCGAAAAGTACGTAAATTATAATCTTATTTAGGAGGTTTGTTATGATCAGCTGATGCCCTCATGCCTTTCACGAATATCAAATGATCGGATTTGGACTTTTTCTCATACTTAAAGCAGTGTGTGGTCTCATTCGAGCAAAATTTCGTCCTCCACAACTTTTCATTCGTATCGATAAAAATTTAGGTCAGTTCCAAAGGTCAAAAAGTGAGAAAAGTGGTCAAAAATCGATTTCTTGGGTCATAGAAGCTATGTCAGGTTTAGCTAAAGGTTCCTAAAAGAATAGCTCATAAAATAATTTTGACCACCTGGAATTGGTTTCTGGCCCACTGCGCAGCGGCAAAGAATTATGGGAGCTAAGTTAGAAGCCAAGGTGATAATGAATTCTGAGCAAATTTTGCAATTATCGCAATGGACAGTAAATCATGTTACGAGTAGGACAGTAATCATGCTTACTAGTATCATGCCTATACGAGGACAGTAATCCGAAAAGCCGTTTTAAAAAAAAATTTCGTAAAACCCTACAGAAGCTATCTTTTGATTTTGAAAATCAACCCGTCAAAGGACAAAAGGCCAAAAAAAAAAAAAAAAAAAAAAAATTCCTTCACCTCCCCCAAGCTAAAACACGAAAAAAAAAAAGGTTTTTTCCGGCAGTTTTTCGATTATAATAGGGCGAGTTTTTGTCGGATTCAGATGAAAAAAGAGGACTGAGAGGTTATAAGAGAAAATTTTTTTTCAATGGAAAATTTTAAATTAATGTCTTCTAGAGTGTGAAAAATGCGAAGAAAAAAAAACGATAAAAAATTGGTAAAAAAGGGAAATTATTGACTTTTTTCAATTTTTAGACTCATAAAATGAAGCGTGATTTTTTTTTTTGATCCTGCAAGGTTTTGAGCGAAAAATTTGATAAATTTTGTGATATTTTCTTACATTTTAATGTAACCTTGCGCACAAAGCCACAGCTTAAACTAAATACAAAAATTATCGGAGTAAACTGTAACTCGTTCCATAACAATAAAAACCGTGTTTTCAAGGGCTCGCAGCGATTTCTCTCAAATTCGGCATATCTGGTTATCTAGAAAAGAGAAGGTGATATTGTGTCCCTATATGCTTTCGAGGTATTATTTACCAAAATTACTGAGTCCCACTAATTTTTCAGAATAATATACATTTCCTTCTCGAATGTTACTTCTAATAAGAGTGTTTTGATCTGCAAGTAGATAATTTGGAAAACTCTTTCTGAGAATTTTTCCACATTTTTTGTCACGTTTCTCCCTTTTTTGATTTCAGAATCTGATAGTGCCATCGTTTTTTCATACTTTTTTAAGTTTTCCATTACCCACCCATAATACGCAAAATTCAACCAAATTGAAATTGTTTGTCAGCAAAAAAAAAAAAAAAAAAAAAAAAAAAAAAAAAAAAAAAAAAAAAAAAAAAAAAGGTATGTCTTGTGGTTGTTATAAAATAATGGATATGACTGCCCCATACATTTGAGATAGCGCCTTCACATAATCAGATATCCTTAATTTGAGAGACATTGCTGCGAGCCCTTGGAAATACGGGTTTTTATCGTTATGGAACGAGTTTACTCTGATAATATTTGTATTTAGTTTAAGCTGTGGCTTCATGCGCAAGGTTCCATTAAAATTTTTAAAAATATCACAAAATTTAACAAATTTTACGCTTCATTTAATGTGTCTAAAAATTGAAAAAAGTCAATAATTTCCCTTTTTACACGAAATTATTATCGTTTTTTCACATTTTTTACACTCTAGAAGAAAGTACCTAATTCAAAATTTTTGATTGAAAATCGATTTTTCTCTTAAAAATCTACCATATCCTCTTTTTGACATGGATATTCTTTTGGCTGGGGGTCAAGGAGTTTTTCGCGACACTTTTTTTTCCCGACCGACACTTTTTTTCCCGACCGACACTTTTTTTCCCGACCGGCACATTTTCTATTGATTTTCACGTACAACCAAGGCGTTACTAGGGAAGAGTAACTCCCATAGTTTTCATAGTAGGAAAATCGTTCGCCACTTTTTGGAATGCTCTCATTTTACCACGACATTTCACGACCTCTAAGCCATTGTAGTGTCAAGGAATGCTGATTTATTACTCTAAGTTAAATCGTTCCAACGCAGAAAAATCCGTCTTGGCATGAAAGCCAGGTCAATTTCGTTGGCCAGCCCGATCGCTCCAGAATTTCAGGCTGAAATTGACAATTTAATGGCCCAAAAAAGGCTAAAAAATAGGTTTTTTGACAAAAGGCCATTGCATTTGGGGTGTCACAGTCAAAGTATTTTTCAATGTTGAGTCGATTGCGACCACTCCCAAATCTTTAAGATTCATAAACATGTGAGACAATTTGATTTTTTGTGTTTGAAAAATGGTCATAATTGACCAAATTTTGGTAATAATCTTGAAGGGTGTTACAGTCGAAGTATTTTTTAGCGAAGAGACAATTGCAACCACTCCCATATATTATCTCTTAGATTAATAATAAGTGAGAAAATTTGATTTTTTTGTGTGAAAAATGCTCATAATTGACAAATTTTGTTAATAGGGCATACGGGGTGTTACAGTCGAAGTATTTTCTTTAGCGCAGAGACAATTGCAACGACTCCCAAGTCTCTTAGATTCATAATATCATAATAAGTGAGAAAAATTGATTTTATGTGAAAAACAACCATAATTAACCAAATTTTCGAGTTCAGCTGCGTGTTCTAAAATTTGTTTGCGATCTCGTCACATGGCTGTCCCATCATTTCAATTTAGGACATGGTTGGCCTCAATGATCAGAATTTAAGTAGTTACATAATTTAATGTTAATCCACAACTTATCTTTGAAAATTCGCTCTATTAGTCATGCCGTATGACTGAGTAATTTTTGCTTCCTCACTTCCGAAGGTAGGGAAGCTATGTGTTCGCGATTGAAGTCGAAAAAATGTTTGTCCTCCAAAATCAAAATTGCCACTTGCTTTTTGCATTTCAGAGCTTGCTGATCAATTTTGGTTTCGTGTCTGTCTGTCTGTATGTGGTAAATTCTTGCCACGCCCAAAACTATACCCTGTTCCAGACCGATTCCGATGAAATTTTCAGAGATAGTGCGGATTAGCTCCTTGACGGTCCCTTATAATTGTAAGTGCCGTGAATCAACAGTAGCCTGAGCGCATGGGCCAACATGAATTTCTCATAACATCTGTTGGTCCTATTTTGTTCAAACTTGGTAAGTAATTGGGTGTATGTTCAAGAAAAATTCCCTTTAAATTATATTGCGATTGGTATTAACCATTGCGCATGCGCGAAACTAATACCGGCAGGCATAACTTCGATTATATTGGAACGATTTTGATGAAATTTTCAGAGATTGTGCGGGATAGCTTCTAAATGGTCCTTTAAACCTTTCATTGCCGTCACATAAATAGCAGTCTGTGAGCATGCACAAACGTTAATTCATTATAACGTCAATTTCTTACCATCTATTGGTCCGATTTCGTTCAAACTTGGGGAGTACATGGGTATAAGTTCTAGAAAATTCTCTGTGAATTATATCGCGATTGGTGGAGTAACAACTATAGCGCATGCGCAAAACTAATATTGACCGACTCAGACAAAACTCCCAGACCAATGGACCGATTTTTATGAAATTTTCAAGGATTGTGCGGTTTAGCTTCTAGGCGTTCCCCTATACATTTCATTGCTGTGGGATTAGTAGTAAGTAGTCTGCGCAAACTTCTTAGCAAATTTCTTATAACGCATAAGAAATTTCGAAATTTGAAATTCACGCATCAACCATTTCGACTCGTACATTTTTCTTCAATTAATTCTATACTTCTATGTTACAATATGTTAAGAAGCTATACTGCCCACCCAACATGGCAGACTTTCTTTTTATATCACAGTACTGAGTTGATTAACACTGGTTCGACCTCTTGATTTATCTCAGCGGAAATTTGAACTCGAGATATTTTTAAAAGGGGAAAACAAAACGAGGAATACATAGGTATCATATTCCAGGAATACATATAGATAATAAGAATATTGATCCCAGACTGGAGATAAGTCCGATAATTCCGAGAACGATTGGGTATGTACCCACAGAAAGCATGAAACAATCCTCAAAAGCAAAGGAAAGATAAATACGTGAGAGTTACCACGTCAGCCAACCACGTCACCTTGTGTCAAATAGTGATGGGCGAGACGAATGATTTCAATAATCGAATACCGAGTATTCGAATGATTTCGATAATCAAATGATCATTCTAATGATTTATTCGAATGGGGAGGAAAAACTGCCATTTTGAACAGAATGCGAAACAACCAATAGGATATCAGTATTGTAATCCGAATGAACGTAGTATCCGAATGAAATAACAAGTAGGAACTGGAGCGGAGCTGAAACTTCTTGATTTGTAACAGCTACTTCTTATCTCGTATCACTAATAGGTACCTACTGACTATCACTATCACGTTGTTTACTTTTTTGGTGTTTGATTTGTCGCACCTACCCTGGAAAGAGATAAATAAATTCGTCCGGCTCACCGGACGATTCGATAACCCCACTAGCCAGGGAGTCAGAAAGAGTGCAAATAATTTGGATTCTATCTAGGTAGGTACCTACCTTGAAACAAGAAATTACAAAGGATAGTTCGCAGTGTCGTTTTTCGACCCGATCACAAAGGCTCATTATTTGAAGGAACCAAAACCCGAGCAAACACGGGAAGTAGAAACAAAAAAAATATTCAAGAATAGATTGAGTAGGTAACTAAAACCAGCCAAAAGACATATCCATGTCAAATTTTAATTTCTCCCTTGATGGGAAAAACAAAAGATCATGGATATGTCTAGTACCTACTGCTTACCAGTTGGTACCTACTACTCAATTGTATACAAACCATGTAGTGCCTTCTTTTCACAAGATTATTCCATTATGGTTACAAAACAATATTAGTTTTTAACTTAGAGTAATAAATCAGCATTCCTTGACACTACAATGGGTTAGAGGTCATGAAATATCGGGGTAAAATGAGAGCATTCCAAAAAGTGGCAAACGATTTTCCTGCTATGAAAACTATGGGAGTTACTCTTCCCTAGTAACGCCTTGATTGTACGTGAAAATCAATAGAAAATGTGCCGGTCGGGAAAAAAAGTGTCGGTTGGGAAAAAAAAGTGTCGCGAAAAATTCCTTGACCCCCAGCCAAAAGACATATCCATGTCAAAACTAATATTGTTTTGTAACCATAATGGAATAATCTTGTGAAAAGAAGGCACTACATGGTTGGTATACAATTGAGTAGTAGGTACCTACTGGTAATCAGTAGGTACTAGACATATCCATGATCTTTTGTTTTTCCCATCAAGGGAGAAATTAAAATGCTTGATTTACACTTTCCTCAGACATGGTTTATTCCTTTCATTTTATTCATGAAACCAATTGCCGAAACGTACCTACAACATAGATGTGAAGCGAACTATAATTTACTTCGAATGGCAAAAATACATTGAATTTCGGATCGGACCCTGGATTTTTTTCTTCGTTTTTTAGCTTGGGGGAGGAGAAAGAATTTTTTTTTCCTTTGCCCTTTGAGAGGGTAGGTGATTTTCAAGATCAAAAATAGCTTTTCTAGGGTATTACGAAAAAAAGGCTGGGAGGAGTCTGAAGCTTTCAGCAGAGGTGGTAGCTATTCAAGGGAAAATTGCTCTTTCATTGTGAAGGGTAATTGATCATCATGAATCATTGTGTTCCACGAACAGGTTCAAATGAAGTCTAGATATAGGTACAACTAATAATAAAGCTCAGGGGAATGTGTTTTTTCGAAATGATTCTATGTAATACCGTTTGGTTAAGTTTATTGGACACCAGAAAAAGGGCGATATTATCTACCACTCTTTCTAATTAAACGCAATGGAGAGGAGAAACTGAACATGGCCCTGAGCTGGAGACTGAAAAGCAACGGACGAATGAGATAACCAACAACAGTCAATGTTTGAAAGTGATTGATAAAATTCAAACTGACAATCAATTCACGAATATGGAACTTTGCTCTATCTTTGTTAGCTGATGGATGGTAAATGTTATGCACTCAATCTATCGGTAATACAGAGTTATGATTAGAAATTCGATCTGCTTATAAATAAAATCAATCCAAGACAGATTGATTGGTGGTTTAGAAGGTACATAGTGGAGATAGTTAGTACTCGACAATTGAGAACAGGAGGCTAATTATTCACATATAAAGTATTAAATTATAATGAATTAACCCTGGAATGTCCCGGCTAAATTTCCAACACTTAACTCCTCGGTGGGGTGTGTCAAACCCCAACTCTTAAAAATGTAAGAAAATTCAAAAATAAGTTACACTTGAATCAAATTTTATTTTAATTTGTTACCGAGAGTGTAAAGAAACATGAAGTTGGTACCAAAGCTCATGAAGAAAAAAGTAATAGTAAGGCAAACCTCAAGCTCTGAAGAAAAAAATAATAGCAGAAAGGTACCTCATTGTAACAAAATTTCAATATAAAATTAGCACATTTTCATTCAAAAAACAAAAATAAATATGTAAATAAATAAAACAAAACAATTTTCTGAGATTAGTTTGATACCACTTACAAAACCCAAGAACTAGAATGAAAAGGTAACATAAATTTGGCACCAAGCAATAGGATCAACATTCTCAACACTTTGAAGATCTATGATGCTCTATGGTGCTCACAGAAGGAACATCGAACTAGTTTCTCTAAAACTGTCACTTTTGACGCTTCTTCATCGGAGGTAACTTCTTGTAACTCGACATTATCTCCCGTGTTTGAATTTTCTCCGCCAAAATATACATCTTAGTCCTCCAACTGTTCCGAAATGGATCTAATGTCTTCAGGATCCGAAAACTTGCGTTTTCAGCCATTTCTATCGATGAGCCAATAACAAAACTGTGGGAAGCCCACAAAAATAACACTTGCTATAGAGAAAATCACTAGCGGTTAACTCCCCAGTGGGGTTTGTCAAACCCCAGGCACAAGAAAGAACTACACTATGCAGAAGTCTTGAACGTACTAAACTGAAAAAAGGCTGAAGCCTTTAGGGAAGAAGTGGGGGGTGATATAGAAGGGGGCGAGAAGAGCCAGACGTGCGGGATTCAACATGATAAACTGACTTTAAATCGCGATTGGGGTTTGACAAACCCCACGGGGCATTCCTGGGTTAAAATAAAATAATAATAAACTATACATTTTATATGAGTTATTAAATTATATGAATAGTAAAAAACCAATAACCATGATTTGTCGTATCCATCATTTCTCAGGGGCAATGGCAGGAGAAGACCTTTAGACTTATTGGCTCAAAAACATTGTGCGTGGACGTCGCTTACTCTTATATATGTAACATGATTGAGACTGAGTTGGAATGCGTTAATGGGTTTAAAAGTATAACTTGCACCATTTTGCTGAAATGCTTCAACAACACTTTTTATTAAATCTAATATATAAAATTCTCGTGTCACAGTTTTCGTTGCCATACTCCTCCGAAACGGCTTGACCGATTTTGATGAAATTTTTTGTGCTTATCCGGTATCTATGAGAATCGGCCAACATCTATTTTTCATCCCCCTAAATGTTAGGGGTAGTCCCACCCCTAAATTTTTTTTTATTTTTTAGACAAAATTTTTAATTTCTATTTTAATTAACGTCTGCCAAGTTGGGTGGGCAGTATAACTTCCTCAAGCGAGCGAAGCGAGCAGCATCCCCCACAGAAGTTAAACCTACCCTTAGAGATCTACCGTTTGCGAGCGAAGCGAGCAACATCCCCTACATGTTTCAATTGTAATACATTCCATGTATACAGCCACACTTTGCGAGCGAAGCGAGCAACATTCCCTACATGCCACACTTTGCGAGCGAAGCGATCAACATTCCCTACATGCCACACTTTGCAATTTAATGGGGGGTCCGGGGGGCTTGCCCCCCGGCTGGACGTGGAGGCGAGCGGAGCGAGCCGGAGCGGCTAGTAAGTAAATAATTTTTATATGAGGGGAGTTTATCATTTTCTTTATTGTTATTTCAAATTGTAGGTTAGAGTCTAGTAGTCCAGCTGTAATTATTTTTTCTAATTGTCAAGGCAGAAATATAAATGAACCTCAAGAGGTCATCTTCAGCATTCACCACTTTTTTCGAGCCCCCCCCCCCCCCCTTTCCTCCCCTAATATGGTTTAAAGTATTTATATAGAGGGGAATCTAAAATACCTGCTTCGTGGTGAAAAATATATCAGAAGATACAATCAACAGCTCTAAGCAATTAACTTAACCAATCAACATTTCTCACTATAATTCAAAAGTCTTATCATGAATAACTCTTCTTCCAGTATTAGCGTGAAACACTCGTTTACCGGGGCCTATTGGGGAAAACGTTTTTGCGAGACCAAAATGTGTGACGAGAGTGGCGGAAAATCAGTCGCTGCCTAAACCTCTCCGAAAATAAAAGCATCCGAATCATAAAATCAATAAGGAAGCCCTTCTGGGACATCAGGATACGTATAAAATGATGAGCTCTTTCCATATCAGCTGAGCGAACTGAAATATCTACTGTTCAATCTAGAACGTAGAAGTAGGGAAACTCGCTGGGTCATTAAAGACTAATGAAACGACGGGTTCCATTATGATCAGCTGAGTGAGCTTTCTCTTCTGTTCTCCGCTGGAATTTGAAATGTGATAGGAAGTCCCTCAGCGATAAAGAGACAAATGACGGGCTCCATCTGAACTGACTGCTGAGTTAGCTGAATTTTATCCTATTCACCCAAGTAACGTAAATATGATATAGAGACTCTCTGGGATATCAAGAGTCGAATAAAATGATGCGCACGTTCCTGAAAAGCTGAGTGAGCTAAATCTCTCCTGTCCTACTAGACAATTTGAATTTGACAGGGAGCTCCTCTGAGAAAGCAAGAGTCGAATGGAATGACGGACTTCTTGATCAGCTGAGTAAGCTCAATTCTCTTCTTTTCACCATTGGATGAGGAAATTTGGTAGGGAGCCTCTACTAGCGAAACCAGAGGTGAAAGCCTGTTACTCATTTGTTAACATTATTATTTTTTTAACTAGTTTGAGCCGCACCTCAACCAGAGGGGTCATTAGCAGCATTGAAAAAGATGTCTGAAGGGACAATTCAAGCCTCCGTCACCAAACGGAGTGCTATATTGGACTCTACTGGCAAATCGGAGGGCGGGGTGGGGGGGGGGGGGGGTAGAATGATGACTACCGTTTCGCCCTAAAATAAAAAAAATAAGATAATACAACTAAGGCTAGACGAATAATAGGCTTATAACTAAATTCAGGTTACCTTAAACAATTATCAAAGTGAAATAAAACTATGACTTTATTTTAATAAAATCGACTACAGTTCGTAGTAGAGCAGAGCAGCTCTCAGGTACAACAACAGGAATTGGGCCTTGTCTGGCCCAGATAAAACGTCTACCCGCTGAGCGGGTCGATGCTGGACTCGGAGTTCCATCAGGGTCGGATGGACAGAGCACCCCCACACCTCCCACACACAACATCTCGAGCTTCTGCACTAAGCAGGTGTCCGTGAGTAAGTCGAGTATGGCCAGTGGCAACCCGGTTTGCAACTATTCGGTCCCATGTTCTTTAATGTTTAGCTGTTAGGCTCTAGGTTGAAACAAAGGGTGGTCCGGGGATCTAACCTCGACCAGGCGTTGAACGTCGAGTTATTTATCAGTATGGGAAAAGTCCAGATCCCATATTACAACATATGAACGAACAACAGCATATGTTACAATAATATATAAAGAATCAGAGGGGTTTGCATTCATTGTCTGTCACTCGGTTTGTTCTTATGCAATATTGTTGAGTTACATTGTCTGTCTTTCTCAGTGTTGTCAGATCCATATCATACTTATAAGCAACGATTTCAATCCGAATCTGATTGAAAATGTCATCGATATGGTCATGTAAATATCATCTCAAAAAGTTCTATATGAAATTCATCGCTGATCGATAAAAAGTCATCTTTGCTCATATTCAAACGTATAATCCTCAATTTTTGCAGCCTTAAAATTTAAGGTTGTTACTGGCAAATCATGTTTTCACATTTAGCTCAAGAATTATAAATCGATACATCCTGATTAAAATTATAACCCACCTATTGGAGGACAGTCAGGATTCACAAAACTAGTAACAAAAAAATGCATTTTATCCTTAAATTGGATTTTTTTTTGTTTTCCGACGTTTTTCCGTTTTTCCGTTCCGAAATGATGAAATTAAATTCAATATTCCAAATTATAAATTCTCTATTGTTATCTTTTTGAGGGATAATCAAATTTAAAATTCCCCAGTTTTTGAGGAGAAACGATGGGGAACAATAAAAAACCAATTTATGGACATAAAGGCCTTTTTTATAGAGCTTTGTTATAATTCAAAATATCTAAATATAGAAATATTGCAGGCAGTCAGGATTTCACGTCCGCGATTCCAGAATCGGCAGACGGACGGAAATTCAACATGATTTGGTTTTATACTTTAGTTTTATTTACTTGCATTCTAAATCCTAAAAGAAACATATTTCAATGATCTACACAATCATAAAATGTATATGTTACCGGCAAAGTATGAAATGCAGGCATTGTATACAATGACTAGGCAATGTACACAATACCTAGGCAGTGTATATAATGCCTACCATTGATTTAGTCAATGTATAAATACTCATCATTCTGACCTATATGTCCAAAAAATCTGATTTTTTACTAAGGGATTGAATACTTGATGGTATGTATTTTTGAGGTGTGAGCTTGCGAGCATCCAGACCACCAAACTGGACACATCATTCTGACCTATATCTCCAACAAAGGTGTCCAGACCAGGTAAGGATTGATCAGAAGGGCACTTTGCCGAGTGCACGATCAGGCATTTTATACAAGTATTTATTCTATACAATGCCTAGGTAAAGTATACTTGTATAGAATGCCTGATCTTGCTCTCGGCAAAGTGTCCTTCTGATCAATCCTTACCTGGTCTGGGCACCTTTGTTGGAGATATAGGTCAGAATGATGTACACAACATCAAGTAGTCAATCCCTTAGTAAAAATTCAGATTTGTTGTACGTATAGGTCAGAATGATGAGCATTTATACTTTGACTAAATCAATGGTAGGCATTATATACACTGCCTAGGCATTGTGTACATGCCTGCATTTCATACTTTGTCGGTAACATATACAAAAAAAGTATGTGTCACACCCGACATGGCGTATTTTTTAAAATTTCATCTATTCTCATTTTGATTGTTTAATCCGATCCGCGTATCATGGAGTGAAGTCTCGAAAAAATAAAATAAAAGTTATGACGTCCACGAAAACCTGGAGAATGTAGCAGCGCGCCCAGTTTGTATTTTAATCGTCCCGCTGGCTCGGACAAACGATTTTAAACGTTTCATGAATAAATGATAACAAAGAGTAGGATTTGCTTTCACACCACGTACAACCAACAATGAAACTGAGCTGGATGTACCACGTTGGAAAAGCCGATTGCCTGCTTTTTTTCGGATGCGTGCTGTATTAATGGTACCCTGTAACAAGTGTGAGACACAATGAAAAACATACGAACTAAATCTCTCTCGACACAGTTGTAGAAACCCATTTTAAAACGGAAGTTGGTGAAAAACGTTGTCTATTTCCACAAAAAAATAAAGAGTTACAATGTTAAACCGATTTAGGCCATCATCACTAACAAACAATAGCTGAACACACATTAGAAAGGACACAGCTTATATAGCCACTGGTTAAGGGAGATTGAATCCCACTGGTCAAGAGAAAGGGAAGGGGGCTGGAGGTACAACCAATTAAGTGCAAGCAAAAAACTTAGGGGGATTATAGCTAATCAGATGAAGTGAAAGGAGAGGAAGAATTACTGGTTTTAACAGTTTGAAGGGAAATTTCCAAGTTTTACAGAAATGGACTTATCAGTGGTGAAATATATTGAGGGATATCCTCATTTAAACATTTAAAAGATCTGTCACTTTTGATAACTTCGAATTTTTCAAGTACATTCTACATAACTCCCTTTGGATCAAAATGAAGAAATTCCACAAACTGTCTATCTGTCGAATCAAAATTGTAATTTTTATGATTGGATTTCTTAAGATATTTTGCTAATGTAGACCTACCCTTATTTTCCCTGAAATCCTCTTGCTGCTCTTCTATTCTTTCTCTGAATTTCCTACTAGTTTGACCGCAATATTCGTAGCCCCTTTCCTTTCTCTCGACCAATGGGATTCAATCTCCATTCACCTGTGACTATATAAGCTGTGTCCTTTCTATGTCTTCAGTTGTTATTGTTTGTTACAGATGATGGCCTAACCGTCGAAATCGATTTAACATTGTAGCTCTTTATTTATTGCTCTACTGTGGGAGAGAAGCTACAATTATATTGAATACAAGAATACGGTCATTTTAAATCTATCGGAAATGAGTAATTATACCATCTGATGTTGCCGTGCGCTTTATCTAATGCAAACAACCGCTTGCTAAACCACCGCTGATAGCAAAAGCAAATCTATTGATCGAGTGTTTTTTGCCAAGGTGTTGTCTACACCTGCACATATGGTTGAGATATGAATTTAAGTGAGGAAAGCTGAAGGGGAATCGAAAAATAATTTACGATTATCCACATCACTTGATAGTGCGCTGTTTGCAAATAATGAGGGTTTTGAGCCAATACACCTGTTTCATTGTAATAAGACCAAACCCCTGAAAACCCCAAACCCCTTTCGCTCTCATTGTAGGCTGAATTTAGTGCAAAATTTCTTGATAATATTTCATTTTATTTTATTTATTCACGGATAAATGCCTAGTTGAATACGTATATATTCAGCCTGAGTAAGAAAATTGTGCTCACTATAGACTCTAAATTAAAATGAAACATTACAGAATTTGTGTTATGTGTCATAGACATTCAAGTACAATACAAGAAAATTGATGAATAGATTGAATACAAATTAATTATGTTAAGCAAAAATGAAAGCTGTTTGAATAGATAGAGCACGAAAACATTCGGCAGTTGAGGTTGGAAAGAATTCTAACCAGCAGAACAGGTTCGAATTTACGAGTATATAGGAAAAAACTATAAAAGCCGTGGGGATGAGTGGGAAAAGTGAGAAACCTGGAAGTATTATTGGAAGAATTATTATAGAAGTGAAAGTATTACTATTGGAAGAAGGTAAAGTATTTTCACCCATAGCATTTTGATTTTCTCTTGAGTAAGTAATTATGCAATATGTTCAATTTGAATAAATCATAGCGTACGTAGCATTTTCAATACCATCTTCATAATGTAAGTGACCTAGTGATATTTTATATACGCTATTTTTGACATTTTTGATAATGACACTATTTTACAATGTATTTGGTAGTTTGATAGTAACACGAGTGTAAAACTAATATCGAAAGTAGGTCGTCTGATATTCACAACATTTTACGGGTAAAAGGAAAGTTATGGAATAGGCCTGAAAACCTTTATCTCGAGTTCTTGGGTCTGATCCAAACTGAAGAACAATATTCACAAATCAGAGAAATGTATGTAGGTATGTGGGAACAACTCCCTCACTCTAATCTCTTCTTTCCCTCTATCTCTTCTCTCTTTATTCCATCATTTGAATAACATTTTATAAGCGAGTTCCAACTTCCATGTGTACATTTTTGTAAGTTATCAATTTTTTCGTAAATTAGCTAATCATTTAATTAATGAATTTATTATTAATTTGTTTTTGAAAAAAAGAAAAAATTATATGCAGGCTCAAATTTGTGGTTGAAAAACAAGACGAGTTCGTTGGCCAGCATTTTTGAGCACATTAAACTGGTCAAATTTCAAAAAAGTGCTGAAAAAATCACTAAAAATAGCAAAAAAACGGCTAAATTTATATTTTTTAGAAGAATATTGCTCAAATAAAGACTAGTTACTATAAAATAGAACAATCGAAAATTAATGCATAAAATTATGCTGAAAAATGTAATTAAATTCCATCAAAATGTGCTTAAAAATTGATAAAACCGCCAAGAAAATTAAAACTCCAACATCCCTTTTTGATTAACAAATTGTTATTTAGAACGAGATTCGTGCCATTAAATTTGTAATTAAAATGTTCTTTTCACTCAAAATGCTCAATTTTCAGAACAATGCAACATAACATAGAACGCTAATTTACGAAAATTCGCACATACGATTATACTGCATGACTGGAACTTTTTAATTATTCAACCCCAAGTTCCACACTTTAGGAGCGCCCCCTGTACTCGACCAGCTAGTGACTACGAAATCTTCCTATACGTAAACGATATGAAAATTAACATGCAGCTGGCTCAACTAGATTACATTAATAATACTGATAATAAACTAGAGTAGATAGCTTTCCGAATCATCAACAGGTTTCGTAGTTTCTATAAGGTATTAGTTGATGTTAGTAGTTTGGTCGGCCGTAAGTACATGTGTCGTTGGAATTAGTCGGGATGCGGCCCAGGAGGGAAACAAATGAATTCATTTCATGTTGTTTATTAAGCGAAGTTTCGTCCTCTTACTGAGGACATTTTCAGGACTTGGTGTATCCAGGAAAAATATAATCATCCGAATATAATGGACTTGTCAAATAACAATAACAGTGGTTCACCCAGTCAAATAAGTCAAGGACTCATGTTCTTGAGAGTATCAAGAAAGGACTGGGTGAACCACTGTTATTGTTATTTGACAAGTCCATTATATTCGGATGATTATATTTTTCCTGGACACAACAAATCCTGAAGATGTCCTCAGAAAGAGGACGCAACGTCGCTTAATAAACAACATGAAATAAATTCCTTTTTTTCCCTGGGTCGCATCCGGACTAATTCCAACGACATAAGGTGTTAGGTACTCGATATGGAATAACTGTGAGGAAAAACGGCATCTCAGTATCTTCATTTTGCACAATTTCCACCATTTCTAAAGGTCATCCTCAATTTTCATGGATTAAAGGAGGTTCACTTGAATAGGGAAACATCGACCTACTTAAGTTTCAAACTTTTCGATTCAATAAGAAGTTAAGTACAATTCCTTCCCAGTCTCTCGGTGTGAAAGCTAGATTGCTTACCTTTTTGTCACCAGTGAACTTTAATTGTGGAGAAAAGATGCGGTCAGGGCGGAGCCTTCAAATATTGAACGCCCCCGTTCCCTCCTCCGTGGACCGCCGTCGGGGTTGAAGTGGTCACCGGGGGAGTTGTGGTTGAGGATGTGAGGTAGAGAGGGCCGAGAAAAACTACTTTATTCCATACATCAACTGAGGGGTCGATATACTATTGGGTTCGGGCCCAGCTACCCCTCAAGTTCTCGTCATACGAACTCTTCACGTCAATCATGAACTAGGAATAGAAATATTTCTTAATGGCTGGTCTACAAGAATATGTCAATAGCTGACTTAGCACACCTACGAGAAATTTAGATTTTAATGTAACTCATCTAATTTTAAAAACGTTCCAGTTATGCAGCATGATCGTATGAGATAATTTTCGTTAATTATCGTATTAAGATCATTTGTTTAAGGAATTCGAGTGCACAAAAATAGTTAATTATAAATTTATTGGAAAAAGTTGCAGTCATGCAGGATGATCGTATGAGCGAATTTTCGTGAATTGTCGTTTTGTATAATGAATGTTGGATTGTTTTGAAATTTGAGCTTTTTGAGGGCAAAGAAATAGTTAAATATTAATTTCATGGCAAAAAAGTATTCTAAACAATAATCTGCTATTCAAAAAGGGATTTTATGAGCGAACGACGTGATGAACGTCGAACCGATTAACAAAGGGAAAACAACGCTAAAACGAAATTTGGCCTCAACAGTAACTGTAAAAAAAAAAAAAAAAAAAAAAAAAAAAACAAGTGCCATAAACAGCGTGAATATCGAATTCGTAAGAAACTTCGTATGAGTACGGATAGTCATACTACAGAGAATGCCGTAAACGAACTTGTAAAAACAAATGCCGATAAAAAGCGTGAATATCGACTTCGCAAGAAACTTGGGAAACAGACCACCAGGACCACACCAGGGAAAACAAACGCCGAGAGACAGCGTGAATAGCGACTTCGCAAGAAACTTCAACTTTATTCCATACATCAACTGAAGGGTCGATATACTATTGGGTTCGGGCCCAGCTACCCCTCAAGTTCTCGTTATACGAACTCTTCACGTCAATCATGAACTAGGAATAGAAATATTTCTTAATGGCTGGTCAATAGCTGACCTAGTACACCTACGAAAAAAAAAAAAAAAAAAACCCAGATTAATTACTATTGATGAAATTACAAAATTAACTGAACCGCATGGTTTTTAAAAACCGTCTGCTGGGATTACGAGATATTCATTTATTGATTGATTGATTGATTCGAAAGGAAATAATGTGTAGGGTGAAAGCAGTTCATTAGGTATCTTCCTCATCTCCAACACTGGGAAGGGCACAAAATGTTTACTCTAACTACCAGTTGAACTCCCTGACCAAGGACAACCGGTAACTCCAAGCCAGTTTGCAGCTTTTCACCAAATCTGACCAGTCTGGGCCGCTGACTATACGTATTGCTTGGTCTCGGGAAAGCGTCGGCGAACCAAAGATGGGAATCGGAACTCAGCAAGGATAGGGCAAACGTAGAGAAAGTGGCGTAAAGGCCTGTTTTCCTAGCGACAGGTTTTTTGCGCCGTTGACAACGTGATACGCCGGGCGTTTAACGTTGGCCACTGATTCCCTTGAATTTAGTTAGAGTGTTTTCCTAGAGAACGCATCACGTCAGCGCAGAACGTTTTGCGTTGACGCGGCTGGCCCGACTGCTCAAGGAGGAGTCGACTTTGCAGTACGCTGGCGCGATTGCCCTGGATTCCGGTGTTTGTTTTGCTCCAATTTTCGATTTACAAGGTTTTCATGATGTCCCAAAGCGGAACATCTTCTTGGGACATCCCAAATCATTCTCTGGGCAGCCTAAAGTATCTTTGGAATTTCTCTTCATCGTCAAGAAGATGAAACTGCTGAACATACCGCCGCGCTTGCTGCTAGACTGCTGTCTTGATTAAACTACTGAACATTTCTGCGGTTTGAGAATACACTTGTATATACACTCACACGTTTCCTTACTTTGGCATATTTTGTTAATATGAACTCTTGTTCTTTGTCACCATCTATTAGTTCTTTAATTATCAATGCATTAGGTATATTTCTCTTTCTCATCATGTTGTCCATTTCAGCAGTAGGTAAATGTTTTCACACACACACAAACACGTGGTACCTTCAACGCAATTCAAATCCAACTGAACAGATAAAACACGGCGCAAGGAAAACACTCTTACGCAGCGTGATATATTTCGCGCTCCTGCCGACGTTTTTCAGGCTAATTCGGTTCCTGCTGCGCAAAAAACCTGTCGCTAAGAAAACAGGCCTTAAGTCCTCGCGCACATACAAATTGCACATGGAACAGAGATCAGACCGACCTGTAGTAAATGGTTTGGAGTTCAAGTTCACTGTCTCTGTTGTCACCTTCACTGGAATGCCAGAGTCCGATGTCAGACTGCCGCACTTGGTGCTTTGATTGTAATGTAACTAATCTATTATTGTAAAAACGTTCCAACCATGCAGCATGCTCGTCTGAGATAATTTTCGTTAAATATCGTATTTAGATAATTTGCTTAAGGAATTCGAATGCACAAAAATAGTTAATTTTAGTTAATTATAAATTTATTGAAAAAAAAAAAAAAAAAATTAAAAAATTATATTTTGTATTGCCAACAAATATTTGGTTTTTTAAAACTAGTAGGTATGTAGTTTGTGACAGTTCCCGCGAGATCCAAGAGAATGCGCTGCGCGTTTTACGCTTTGGCGCCAGGCGTCCATTCTCACGTTCTTGAATTGCTATGGTTGGGGATAGATGAGGATCCGGGAACCGGAAAATTATCTTCTCCGTACACAGCATATATGCTATTAGTACAAGTTGTATCTCTTATGGTACTGTCACACCCCTCTCTCTCTATGAGTGCGGATTTAGGCCCCCATTGCACCTCTGAGGCGTCCTAAATTCGTTACAAATTTTATCAATTGTTTAGCACATTCTAGCACATTTCCAGCCAGTGAGCCAGCAAATGCGCCTCATTTTGAATGTAGAGGTGCAAATTTTTAGTTTTAAGGGGCGTAGAATCCGATTAGTGTTTAAAAAATAAGTCCCAACTCACAACTATTGTATAATTGCCGGCTGTATAACTTTCTCTGACCAGTTTCCATGACTGATGCAGTGAGCAGTCAAAAAAGCATTACCTAAGAATAAGTAGCATGAGTAGTTTTGAATTAAAGAATAATATTCTGGCCTATGCACCAATTTTTCAGCACATGAAAACTATTATTATTCAACCGAATAAAATAATGTAACACTAAGATACGAAAGAATCTGCACCTATATCAGAAATTCAACCAATTTTCAACGCTGTAAAAATAAATTGAGCGAAATGGCAAATATTTATTGTAAGTTGTGAGAAAAATAAACCAAGAAAAAAACCATTTGGTGTTGTTTGGTGTGACCCTTTGGCTCAAGTCAAAATTAGCAGGGTATAATATTGAAGTGAATATAGAGAGATTTTTCTTTCAGCTTGTTCGCTCCGCGTGTTCTTGTAATTTCCTCAGCAGGAGACCATCGTATCGGTCCAAACTGCTCTTGGTATCAATTGACTTGAGTGACATCGATAGGGCCCGTATTATAGGCCCTCTTTTATCGAGCATGACCCCTCAAAGCCTTTTGGGTTGCCTTAAAGACTTTTGGGTGTTGAAACAATTTATTATTGGTCGTACCGTTTTGAAATTGTAACGTTTGCTCTACAACGCTGAGTTCTAGAATTAACGAAAACTTACAGAAGAAAAACCTCTGCCAAGTTGGGTGTGACACATAGCTTCCTCGTATCCGAAACATGAAATGATTTAAATAATCGTATACTATTCCGTAACGGATTCCTACGGTTGGCAGAAACAGCCAGTCAAGATAACGTGAATCGTCAAAATCATTAGATTGGGCATAAGAGAGATCCCCCATCTTACAGAAGGTTGACATTTGTTAAGGAGAGCCTATCTCTCGTGGACTGCGCTTCTACCCCCGCCGGCAAGAGCCGGCAGAGCTTTCCTTGTGTAAGAATATCAACACTGATAAGGATTAATCCTTAGACTTGATTGACCCTTCACCCTTACCGTCACTTCTCCCACTTTTCTACCACCCCCACTCATCCGAGATCCAAGCACGACAATCAGTTGTGCTCCGTTCTCCGTGCGCATAATCTATATCCATTTTATATTTCAAAATCTTGAGTGCCACGAGGGATTTTGTGCGACCCATGCCTACTGACCGAAAGTGATTTTATCATTAACATGGTCTGTTAACTATCTTTCAAATCGTTCTACGAATCTGGTGAGTGAATTTACTATAGCTATATATTATAGCGAGGTTCCCCCCTTTTTAATAGGTAGGGTCAAATGGTTTTCGAAATATTAACCTAAATTTTTAGAAGTTTTCGAATATTTATTGTCCCTATCACGAATCATCACGTTACGTAGTAATAACCGTAACACTTGCAAGGTACCTGCAAGCCAAGGCACTGCAGGTGGAGGTGAACCTTCTAGCTGGTTCTCCCAGCTAAGGGAGCTGGTATCCAAGTTTATAGCAAAATTTACATGCCAAGACACCTCACGAGTCCCTAGTGATGCGATCTCTACCCCTAAGCACCCTGGGCTGCGTGTGCCAAGGCTGGGGTGTGCTCAACCACGAATCCTACCTCATCAGGGGGGCTTTGGCATAGTGCCAGTGTGCCGGTAGCCTGGGGCTCCCTCCGTGGTACCGGTTTTGGGATGGGAGTTCACCATGTTACTGGACTCTCTGCTGTCTCCAGATGCCTGGTGCCTGAGTTGGCCAGTTTACTGGTAGATCTCAGACACAAAATCGGTACCACGGACGGGGGGATCCCCGGGCTACAGGCACACCGGTAGTTTGCCGCCAAAGCACCGCTTGCCTGTCCCCCGATAGCGGTTGGCTTCGTGGTGGCAGTGGTTGATTACCCAGGCCGGATGGCTACGCCTGAAAGCTAAGGGGTAGGCACTCTCCTGGTAGATTCGTCTCCCAGGATAGTGCCGGCATGTGAGTTATATGGCTTGACAATAACCCGGGTACCAACCTGCTTAGTTGGTTGGGCGAGCTAGAACGCCCAGCTCCACCTGTAGTGCCATGTGCGAACAGGTATTCGCTTTTGTGAAGCCCTTGACTGTGGGTGTAACAGTCTCCCACACTGGGAATTTCCATCCTTGCTTGCAAGTGGGAGGGGGGGGGGGGGGGGGGGGGAGGAGGACGTAAGCACCGTGTGCAGGGACACTCCCTTATAAATCAACCTTGGGATTTATGAATCCTAGGGGGGAGCAATTAGTCATTGTCTCCAGATGCCTGACCGGGTAGCAGGGCTGAGGGCAGAGAATATGTACCTGTCCTCTAACCGCTCTACCTCCGCCTGAGTGAGGATATTCTTCCCCAAACTCAGCCCAAACAATATGAATGTGCGGAGGAAGGAGGCTCTTCAATAGCGCTTCGGTGCCCAGGATTAGATTGGGCAACGAGAAACAAGGCAAGTTGGGAATTTACAGGAAACACCCACTCGAGTTTTTCCGGGGGTGAAAACTGAAAAATTTCAGGTCCCCACTATGGTAAAATCCAAAATACACCCACTTTACTTTTCTTCAGGGTGTAAAGTAAAGTTCCTCTGTAAAATTACTACCAGTTAAAGTAAGATCCTGAAGAGAGACGCAGGTGGTGATACCACGGAGCACTCCTACCGACATGTCCAACTCGATTAACTCCATGGCACTTTTTGCGCACCACACCCCACGCCATGACACAACTTTTGTAATTTTTTATTATTATTTTGTTCAACGAAACTTCCCTCAAAGGCGGAGGGGGCACACCATTAACTTGAGGAAATAAATAAAAGAGTGGGGAGGACACCCAGGTTTACACGACGCCGCAAAGTGGGGCGGAACACCCGAATTCCTGGACATGAACCTTACTGCACGAAATAGAGGTCGAACAGACTTGAAATTCGGAAAGGTTTATGTTAGAGTCAACATTCATGCAGCATGAGCTAATAAGCATATTTTCAAAATACCATTTTCAACCGATTTTTTTTTAGCTTGAATTTGTGCTGATTCCGAATATACCATATGTTCCTATACTCAAAATAGTAATTTTTACCAAAAAACGCGTTTTTAGCGATTTTTGGTCCTTTATTTTCAAAAGTTGACATCCCTTAGAGTTCTCCTAAAATTCTAGCCAACGAACTTAGCCTTTCTTTTGACATTATTGACATTTTGGATGTTTAGGTCGTTCCTAGGGGCAAATTTTAGTATGGATAATAAAAAAGTGTTAAACTACAGTATTTGTTTAAGAATGCTCCAAAACGGATTTCCATGGGGGAAAAAAAACTTTCATTCCAAAATTTTTGGATCTATTGCAATAACTTAATTTTTTTTCGAAAATTCGTCAATAAAACTGAGTACACAAAAAAAAAAAAAAAAAAAAAAAAAAAAAAAAAAAAAAAAAAAAAAAAAAAAAAAAAAAAAAAAAAAAAAAAAAAAAAAAAAAAATTATCGAGCAACAAAAATGTCTAACTAGTAAAAATAACCTAATATTTGTGAATAGAAGAATGACTATAGTTGAAAACTGTTAATAGCTCAGAAATTGAATTTAAAAAAGTACGTACAGGTACTAAAACCTAGCTCTGCACATCACAAATGGCTCGATCCAGTAATTGCATGTTATTTCATTCTTTTAACGAATGATTTCTCATATGAATTTACCACTTTTTTAAAATTTTTTTTATCGGAATATTGGAAACGCTTTGAGGTGTTTCTTGTGACCAGGCGACACTCCCTCTCAATTGGGGAAAACATTCTCAAGAGGCTTTAAAACGATAACTGATACGTTTTTAGCGAGAACTTGTCCCAAAAAGCTGTTTTTTATTGGTTGCGAAACTTTGAACCCCGATTTCTCTTGAAGGAGCAACTTGGAGCAAACATTTCCTTCGCGATCGGGTCACCAGAAGGGTAAAGAAACACGCTATGAAGAGGGTTTCGTTAAATAACAATAAATCCGTATAATTTTAGGTGAAAAATCACAGTTATATAGAAAAAATTATAGTATTTTGTCATATTAACACCAAGATATGACGGTAATAAGTTATTAAAAAAGTTAGTTGTCCTTTCTAAGCCTCGTATTTACAATTAGTTTCACCCCAGGCGTTGGATTATCCATTTTGGCGGTCGGTCGCTCGCGGTTATAAGGAACACTGACACCACTAGAATAACAACCTTTCCGAACTTATCACCTTCACTGCGTTTTAAACCTCGAGAACTTAAGCTTTGGGCCCAATCCGCTCAGAATGTATTGATTTGAGGCTAGATGAATACAAATTGGTAGTTTTCGGAGTTACCGAATGATTTTCATTTTCCAGTCGACCTTCTTTAGATGTCCAGGAATTCGGGTGTTCTGCCCCACCGTGCGCCGGCTCTAGGGATGAGGGGTGGTGAGACCACGGAGCACTCCCGCCGAGATGCCCAACTCGAGTAACTCCGTGGCACTTTTCCCGCACCACAACCCACGCCATGACACGGCTGCGGCCATTACCATGATTTTGTTGGGCGCCACTCCTTTTAGCTCGGAAATCGCTTGCCGCAGTTCATAACTGTCATACCTATTTCTCTTAGCCCACCAGGTCTGTTCCACGTCCATGCTGCCACTGACAACCTGGACATCCAGGATTATTGCAGACCCATCAGGCTTGACGGCAATGATATCTGGTTTCTTGCTCCGGTGGTCACTTGGCATGTGATATAATCTCTCCCTTGCCCAACCGCTGGATGACAAAGCGCCTGCTATCTGCATGGCAACCGCATCGTGACGTAGAATGCGACCACCGCGAGAACGAGGACACTGCTGTGTGATTCACAGCACTGTCTTTGACTGAAGGCTCTCTCACAGTGGGCACACTGGTGGGCATTTACAGGGGTCGTGGAAGAGGATGAGGGATAGGAAGACGAGGATGAAGAAGAGGGAGAGGATGGCCGACGCCCCTGCCTGGGGCGCCCCCGAGCGCCTCCCCTAGAACCCCTAGACACACACACACACACACACACACACACACACACACACACACACACACACACACACACACACACACACACACGACCAACAATAATCATAACAGCTGCAGCCCTTTCATGAATGCTGGTGAAACATTATTTCCAGAGTTGCAGCACTTATAAGCATAGGGAAAATTGCATGATGCTCGGTATAACCTCGAGTGTTGTCACAGTGAAGCAATTTGTTAGATTGTTTAGATGTTTAGATTATTCCGTAGGTGCATTATGGAGGCTCATGAACAGTTTAGTTTCGGTAAATTCAATGAAAACGTTGGCACGGAGTTATGATTTTTGAAGAGTAAGAAAGCGGTTCCGCTCCAACGCATTCTTGTTCAAACCTGGAAACGTGATTTAGAATTAATTTCCTAGCTAAGTGGATTTTTCGGGTCATCATTTTTTGTGCCAACCATCTTGATCGCTTCCCAGAAGCTTTCGTTAGATAGCGGAGGCATAAAGATCCAATCAGCCGCAGCGGCACCGCGGTAATGAGATTCCATTAGCTTACAGACACCAAATGCTCCCATCAGACGCTCTCTTGCGCTAAGTTGGCAACCCCTCTGACACGTTGAAAGGTCTAAAAGGTCGCTGCGATGAAAGCTGGGAAAATCATTCTCGTGGGTAGGGCTTATTGAAGTAATTTCAAGTAATGGCCACGGTAAATTGGTAGATATGTACTTATTTGGATGCAGAGAGTTTGCTGTGAATTGCTGGTACGTAGAGATTTCACTTAACAGTATTCCTTCCCCTTCTAACTGATAATAAAAACTTACCTATTCTGTTCTTGGTACCTATGTGAATAGGTACATCATATATTTAGACAGAAAATTGCGAAGTTTTTGGGAACTAAGTTTATTTACATGGTAGGTAGCTAATAGTAATGATGAATTAACGCAAATATCAGCTTTATCAGACCTAAATAACTTCATCATACTTAGACGAGAGGGATTACTTGGATTGAAGATGCTTCATAAAAATTCGGCGTAGTGATACCATCTGTACAGCACCTGGCTCTATCATTAATATTACCTTTGTAAATTAGTAAACTTTAATGAATTCAGTGTTGCTAGAAGCAGCTCGGCTTGAGCGCTAGTTAAGCTCATGCCAGCGGGAGGTGAGCTTAACCGGAGTTAGATGACATCGTTGTTACGTTCAGTTATTAATTATAATTTAAAGTTCATTTGAAAAACACCAAGAGTTCAATTAGAATAAAGTAGGTTCTTATTTCTCTTAGAACGAATAACACTGGTATGGAGAAACATTATCTTTTACCATTAGTATGAAGGGGGATCGGAATATTTGTGAGGAAATTCAAAATTTACCGTAACTTGTGAGTTAGGCACGTATACAGTTCGAAATAAGTGGTTCTTTCTTATCAAGTATGTAAAATCGCAGTAACTATTGTTATCAAGTCAGGCTGCTTTGAATACAACTACGCATCTGCAAGAATAATGCTTAAATGCTTTTCAAGTTGAGCGATAATATTGGACTGTATTTTTTATAAAGGTTTGTTCAATGCAACCAGGATTAGGCGTAATGAATGGTATAAGAGACATAACGTTTCTTTATTTGGGGACAGTTCAGATTACAACAAGCTTTATAAAAAAGGCCTTCTGTCCTTATATATATATATTTTTTTTTTAATTACTAATGAATGGTAATGAAACTCCAACGTTTCTCCCCAGGAACTGGGGCTTCTTAATATTCAAAAGTTTAAAATATAGTTTTTTTGTTGTTAATAATCAAATTTAAAGTTATCAGTTTTTTTGAAAATCAAATTTAAAATTGTTTGTTTTGGAGGTAACCACGTCTCTTCACCACACCACGGGGGACTGCGGCATCTATCGAACAATTATAGAACTTTGCTACTCATTACGGAGCTAATTTCCATTTCCGTTAGGAGCGCTTGAACCGCGACAACCGGGGAGCGGTCCAAAATTCGTGCTAAAAGCGAGAAGCGTCCAAAAACATTACCCTAACAAAACATTGATTTTTAAACAAAAACTATTAATGAAATTCAAGTACATTTTTCTGCATGCTGCTTTCGAGTCGGTATGTTCGCTTTGCATTATCCTTTCGTTTTTACATTCGGTTAGCGATGTCGGAGTGTTCGTGCCCAGTGCATTCTGTACTGAATACTCTGTTTCACACCAGAAGTTTTGTGGAAAGAAGGAAATCGTCTTGTTCAGCACGACCAGTTCCGAACCATACTATACCTACTTACTCAGTTGTTGAAAATGTAAGTCACTACACATTTACTACCAACAAGTATGTAAGTAACCAGACACTTTATAGTGCGCTATTATGAGAAATAGGTTTTGACATTGAAAATGCCCTAGTCGACGGGGCAACCGACAAATTGTTTCACACAAAGAAAAAAACGACACGCAACCTATAAACAAGTTAGGTGTTGTTTCTTTTGATTTTCACGTACAACCAAGCCGTTGCTGGGGAAATGAAACTTCTTTAGTTTTCACCGGACAAAAATCGTTCTCCACTCGTTGGAAAGCTCTCAATTTAACACGCATTTCTTTCGTACTTGTTCTTCTATTCATGTCGTAGTTTTATGTTTATTTATGTTATAAATGGATATAGTAAACAATGCCGCTTGTTTTGTTGTCAATTGGTTGAGAAGTTAATCTTGGTTATAGTAACAGAAAATTATCTACCTGTGAATTCATATTCGTGGAAGAATTAATTGGGCATCGTCGAGACTGGCTTGCAGCAAATTCAGTCATTGTGTGTAAAAATTATATCATGTTTTCTGAATGTTATTTTATTTAAAACAATAAAAAAACATTGAAATTACTGAGACATTTTCAATGCTCATAGCTCTTCTCTCATAAGAGAGAAAGTACGAGCGGCCTGCCGCGTTTTTTCGGCTAAAATTCCGCTAAAAAAATTTAAATTTTCCACTTTTCTCCATAGGTTGGTCCTACCTACTTACCTATCTTTTTTGGATTTGTCTACTGTTTGGGAACAGTCGCTCTGGATAGTCATGGGCCAAAGAAGAGTTTATAGACGTTAACAATGTAATAAATTGGTACCACAAAGAAGCGTGATAGGAGTGAGTCATTTATGAATGTGCCTCTATTTCATTTCGAATGTTTGGAAAAACAAGGATCAACTCAAAGTTACTTCTCCAAAACAAATTGAGGTGATGGGTGAACGTTGCCAACTTCACTCTGGAGTGCGTAAGCAGTTAATGTTTACCAATTAGGTATTAGTAGTACTAATAAGGTATCTCAATAGCTTTTACGATTTCAAACATCCGATATACAGTCAATAGCTTTCTTCTCCTATTCTCGATTATATTACTCTTGCCGGTGAATTTTCCCACCTGACGCCACTGAAGCGTTCAAGGGTTGCGGTGTCCGAAATCCTGCAGCTCTTGCGGTATTCAAACAACGATGCTGTACTGAAATCGCTGCGGGATTGACAAATCAGAAGACAAGAGTAGGATTATGCGGATTACTTCCTAGCATATTCACTGAGAAGTTCATAGGCTGATAAACTAATCTTGCTAGAGATCAACTTGCAGGAATCCAGTGGGTGTGATCACCATCTGATTGCCCTTTTGCAGAGAGCTTATAGAAGGATTCCTATTATTAGCTCTTTGCCCTTTTGTATCGGGTGAAAAACGAACTCCGACGCCAAGTGTGCGAAATTTTGTTGACAGCGCATTTGAAACGCACACTTTTACAAAAATTGGCACTAACTGTCACTTCATACTTGATTTCTAATAAGAATAATTAAAATTAAATTTATAATATAAATATGAACAATGAACAAACAATATATACCTATTAATTTATACCAGTACAAAACTCCAACAAAAATGTGAAAGTAGCACACTGCAGAGTATTTTTTCAGGTTTGCGTTGGCAATGTTGTTCCCGAGTGTCTAGGACAGGGGTCTCCCAACCTTTTGTACTGAAGGTCCACACAATAAAATATTTGAGACAAGGCGGGCCAACAATTTACTAATATTTTTTATGATCATGATGACTGTAAGCTGTACGCGAGACTGTACTTCAGTTATTACGATACGCTTTCATGTTTGTAAAATTTTGAAAATATATTCATTTTGTTCAGAAAATGATGTAGTTTTAGAAAATGTATTCACCCCAAAATCGAATTTCTTGCCCCCCCCCCCCACCCATCGCCTCCCGTTAAAATAAGAGTGCTCAGTGGTGGTTATTGAGATATTCTGGGCTTAGTTTGCTAAGTAGCTATATGTATTCCCTTGTATATCTTCGTTGTTGGATAACTCAAATCATGTTCTTTTAAGATTGTTAAAAATAAAGTTGTGAACAAAATATACAAGACCTAAGTAAGAAAATATAACATGATGAGTTACATGTTACACCACCACGATACAGTCCGTGCAAAACACTGGCCATCGCAGAATGGCTGATCGCTGCTGTTTCACAGATAACTTAACACTTATCGAGAACGGAAGGGACAAATAGAGACGATTACTGTGCTCGTAACCGGTAAAAGTGTTTTAAGGAAAATATAATTATTTTCAAATAAAAAAATCTTATTTCAGTTTGCAATTTTTTCGGAGGCTGGTCAAAATCTGCTCGCGGGCCTGTGGGAGACCCGCTTCTGCTCGCGGGGATGTGGGAGACCCCTGCTCCAACCAATACAGTTTTTTATGAGTTTGAGAAGGAGTTACCATAGTCCACGGTTATTAGTCAGTCATTCCTTCAAACATTTGATCAGGTAAGAACAATTTTGTCACCCAATGTTTGGGATGAGGTAATCCTTTGGTCTAGTATACTTGGTTCACTTGGCCAAAAACTGATATTTTTTGGGTTTTTAGAAGTTTTTGCCATTTTGATCATGAAAAAATGTTTGTTTGATCATGACCACTATATGAATTTTTAAACAAAATAGAATTTACTAAATTTTAAGACCAATCGCAGCTGTGTAGGTTCATTAGACTCTATGATATACAGCGTTTCAAAGTTGGACTATTTTTCCAAAATTGCACATTTTTATAATTTTTTTCACTTTCTGACCATTTTGATAACGAAGGAATGGTTTTCCAACCATGGCCACTTATATAACCCTATAAACTAGATACATTTTGTAACATTTTGAGACTTATCGCAGCCCTTTAGATCTAATAGTAATAGTCACCGAGGTACAGCGTTTCACTGTCAATAGGTACCTACTTCATAAAATCGACCGCGTATCATCAAATCTCCTCCATTGTGAAGTAAATTAATAAATTGCATTTCCCCCTCCTCCTCCACCCATCTCTTTTGACGATACGTGAACCTCTACTTTACTGTAGAACACAATTATTGCTAGGAATTGGGGAATTCAAATGAAAACAAAATGGAATGTATTTTTAATAATATTTGCATGTTTTTGTATTTTTTAACTCAAACATAATACATCTTTAAGTACTAGCGTATTATTAGAAGTGAATGCGTTTGAAAAAAAGTTGTTCTCGATTATCGTTCTTGGCCTGTTTGGACGGGCCGGGACCCTGGTCAATCTCTTGGTCTGGAGGAGTTAAGTCTCCATCGTCGTCTTCAGAAGGAGGATCATCTTCATTGGAGGTGTCCTCGAAGCTATCTGAAAGTATCAGCTCGTCGTCATCATCAAAAATCTCCTGAAGGTCGGGAGTCTGTTCATCGATGTCAGTGATTAATGGTGGCAGGTTTTCAGGTGACAGCCCACAGCAGTGTCCACAGACTATGGAACATTTGAGCCAGCTTTGCGGCAGCTGCAGTCGTTGCCACTCCCTTTCTTGCAGTTGTAGGATATATATGCAGGTGAGATGGGGGAGCGTCCTAGAACATCATCTTCGGGGACCAGAACGTAGGTCGTTTGCTGTCATCCCCACTGGGTGGGATCCAGTTCCTGCCCCATCCACAGCAGCAATTAGTGGTACGCTCGGAAAAAATGCAATTTTGCAGCGTCGCTAGTTGGTGGTAATTGGGCGAAAATGAAACCCGTATTAGCAGCAACTTTTGCTTACAGATGTTATTGCAGGGAATTGAGGGTGTCATCTTGCTTGCCACTATACATGGCGACAGTATGTTTTTCCCCTGCAGCAGCAATTTTCACTGGTGATGCCTATGAGTTTAAAAAGACTGCAGCCTGACCCTGCTGATGCAAATTATTTTCCAGTACAGTTAACGGTTTAACCTTGCCATGGCCAAAGAAAGCTGACGTTGAATCGTAGCCACTGAAAGAGTGGACTAGCGGGATGCGGTGGGGCTTTCCGAAGTTGAGGCAACTGAATAAAACACGTCAGGTGCTTTTCCTCGTTCACACTTTTGGAAGAAGACGTTTCTCGATCTCAACTCTCTTCCTTCGTACTCTCTCAAACTGCGCTCCATATTTCACTATTCATTTATTTTAACTAATAATGGTTATTAATTAGGTACATATTAACAATATATTTTACTTTTACATCATATATGAGGACGAGGGTGTTGCAGGGAAGGAAGAAAAAACCATTTCTTCATGATCAAAATGGTCAGAAACTGAAAAAAATGTATGAAAATGTGCAATTTGGAAAAATAGTCTAAATTTGAAACGCTGTATCATAGAGTCTAAAGAAGCTACACAGCTGCAATCGGTCTCAAAATTTAGTAAATTATATCTAGTTTAAAAGGTCATATAGTAGCCATGATCAAAAAACCATTTCTTTATGGTCAAAGTGGCGAAAAACTTTTAAATGTGCCAAAAAAAAGCAGTTTTTGGCCTGGGAACCCAGGTTCCGGAGGGGCCCCGACGTCGAATGCTTGACCAAATGTTGTCTTGACCAAAGACCACCTAATCCCAAACATTGGGTGAAAAAATCGCTCCTACCTGACCTAATGTTTGTGGGACCCCTTTTTTGATACTAATGACCCTGGACTACGAGTGTGGAATGGTTTTTTTTAAATGTTTGGAAGCTGAGGGGACCTGTTTCGTGCGTTGGATTTTGGATGACAAAAGATGCGGGATGAAGGTAGTGCTATAACATGGATAATGTGCTATCAGTAGGATGCAAGTTATCAAAATTTTGCGGGAGAGTCCTAGTCAAAATATCTACAACTATCTATAATATATATTTCCAAAACTAATATTTCCAGAATCGATAATTAAGATAAACTTTGCATTTCAAAATAGTGAACTAGGCATTCATTGGTCTTCGTATAAGTATGAAGAAAGGGAAGGAGTTTTCTATAAACAATATTTCAGTTCTACCATACTTGAAGTTTGGCCATCAAATCATCATTTTGCCAAATGTTTAAAATGGGTTCTACAACTTCGTACTCGACGTTTTTCAGGCTTTTTGCTAATAGGCAACTAATTATTGCCAGAAGGTTGAATTAACCATTTTAAATCTAACCATCGGTATGCTGCGTTCTGGTTATAAATACACATATATTATAACCATATCGTGTTTTCCGCCAAAATATTTCACAAGGCACTGAAACCACTCTTTATGTGTCCAAGCCACCAGGGATAACCTCAAGAGTGAGCACATGTAGATCTCATCAGTTTCCTTTCTTCCGTAAAGGTGAAGTCACTCCATCAGTGCGAATCAATACCTTTCACTGCCAAGCCCAGAGCTCTATCGTATCTCATACCACATTTGTTTTTCCCTTTTCTTCGTTTTCCCAACGCCCCCATCTGCTTCCCACAAATCAGGTGCGAAGGCGGCTGCGGCTGTCAATGGCAATCCATCTCTTTTTTTCATTTCCGATTTCCTGCAGCCGGAGATATTTGTACCTACGTTTTTTTTAGAGCAAAGAGTTCGCTTAATAGTGGATGTGTTGATGTGGTTATTTGAAACTAAAACATCTTAAACCAATTTATTCTAGATATGCAGGCGCGCTTAAATATTTATATTAAATGGGAAAATTGTATTTTGTTTCTTCTGCACTACAACAAACTGAACTGAATGCAGCAACGGAAAATTGATAACACTGGATTGCATCACAAGCTATTCCCAAAACTCACACACACATTCATCTTAAATGAATTGAAATAAGATAAGAGAAGAAGTCTATGTCCGTATTTCGGTTGGTGTTGTTGCATGCGTAAAAGTACGTAAACAATGAAATTATCGTACTTTCAGTAAAATTAAAATGACAAAATATGGATGTTGGACAATACGAAAAACCGTAGGCTTTATACAACAAAATATGATAGAACTAGTGATCCAATGCTATTGTTTGCACCGATTGTTACATAGTTTTGAAACAAGAACATGTTAACTAGATAGCTATTCCCCCTCCAGCGATGTGGATGTAATACACATCGTTTCATGTAAACGCTTCGAAAACTTCACAGTCCGTCCTGATCTCGGCCTCTGATTTTTCTATCGGAGCAGTACTACAACAAAACGAAGAATTAGGGTGGAGACCGATTGGTTTTTATTCTAAGAAATTGAACCCTGCCCAAAAGAATTAAAGCACATATGATCGAGAGCTTTTAAGTATATATATGGCTATAAAATATTATAAACCATTCATAGAGGGTTGAATATTTTCCATTTACACCGATCACAAACCACTCGTATTTGCATTCAAACAAAATAATACCTCTATGGCAAGAAAAATCGTACAAAATAATATTCCGCAATTCAAAAAAGATTGGGAGATTTTAGCTTTTTTAGAGAGTTTTTATAGACTTTTTGCAAATATTAAAGAAATTTAAGTATATATAAGTACATTTTTCCGCATAATCGTGTGTGTAAATTTTATAATGTTCTATTTTGTTGTTAATAAACTTTTTTTGCTAAAATAAAAAAATAAAAATAAATGCAAATTTTTTAACCGTTAGCCATTTTTAGTGATTTTTAAAAATAATTTGACCAATGTAATGTGCTCAAAAAGCGTTGGCCAACAAACTCATCCTTTCTTTGGAAAAGCTTGATTTTTTGGTGCAAGAACGGAATTTTCATCTCAATCCTAAGGAGGGTTCTCGTCAGGAATGACACGGATAAAAATAAATGAATAAATGAATACGGACGGACAGACGAACGAACGAATGAACCACTCAGATCAGCTGAGTGAGGTCCTTTGCTATTCAAAACCTATGAAGCTGAAATCTGAAATGGAGGCCTCTTGGAACATCTAGAAACGAATCGAAACATCTGAAGCTCTTCTGATCAGCTGAGTGAGCTCCGGAATTAATTTCGTTGATTATCGCTAAAATTTGAAATAGAAAACCCTTGGGACGTCTAGAAACGAGTCATGAAGTCTACATCCCCACAGATCAGCTGATTGAGATCCAGAGCTAAGATCTTCGCTATTCAACCTATGAAGCTGAAATCATAAATGGAGCGTGTTCCACGTTCCTTCAAAGTTTAGTCGAGGCTCAAGGTGAAATCAAAAGAGGGTCTGAGGTCCCCTAGTGGGTTCAAGGAGCAAAGTCCTTCGCGAGATGCGTAGCGCCGAATTTTTCTACCAAATCTCTCAGGATTGAAACACAATGTCTTAAGTTAGTGCCCCTCTTCCATTATAACGAACAGCCACTGGTTTCAGGATGTATAGACCCCCGCGATCTATAGGCTCGGAAGGGAAAAAGGCTTACTGTTCTCACAAAATGACTACTGTGGTTTAAAGTGTAGACAGAGCGTTGTGTAAACTGAAGCGGGAAACGTCTGATGGTGAGACGATGATATGAAAATATGTCGAGATGGTGCATTACAGCGGAATGAATTTGCAATAGCTATATAAAGATGGAACAACCTCTCACCGAGGAATGTTGAAATACTGGTTGCGTGATGCACAGACGTCGAGTCCCTAATGGATATCAAGGCCACGCAAAAAGCTTTGCCCGTCTTTCGCTTGGAGAAATAGTTGAGTGATGCTTTCATAATGAAAGAACCCCGAAGGACCTCCGAGAAAGTCATGTTGAAATACCAAAAGGAAGGCTTCTACTTAGAGGTTTTCGCCATTAAGTGCTAATTTGAAGTTATCTTTGTAAATTATATTCTTTCACGTCACTTTACGAGACCAAGCTAAATTTTGTCTCATTCGGCGTTATTTCTGTAGTCCTAAAAAGTATCTGAATAATTATGTAATAGTTCAATAAGTAGGAACTTATCTAAATCGTGGGTGATTATTTACTTTAATTTATTTATTTCTATTTATTACTTTCCTTTATTTACAGGTATTTCTAATCCGTAGGTACCATTTTTAGAGCACACTTCAGAGAAGTATGGTATGTTTTTTCGGATTGTATCGGATGAAGTTAACGTTTTACGTATAGATTCAACTGTTTAAGAATAAATTTAACTATTTTACACATAGAGCTAACGGTTTTATTGTGTAGATACATATCAAATAATTTATATTGAATCCCTCAAATACTGTTTTACTTTATGCCCCCCTTCCCCCTCCTAAAAGGATCTCCGCGTACAAAAGATGGAAACTCAAAAAAATTGAATGCATGATATCATCCAATTCGGGCCGAGCCAATAGTCGGATCGCCATCTACTAGTACAGTGCATTCATTCTTTCACTCTTTTTGACTGCGTTTGGGATTGAGACGCTTGTTCAATGGCTTGGCCGATTTCCGCCAATTTCACAACCGTATTGGTAAGTACGAGTATATGATGGTGGATACACATATCTCACCGAGAATGAAAATATATTACTAATGTTGAATAATCATATATTTCTCATATATCAGATGGAGGATTTGACCCCTTTAATGTTACTACGCAATAGTACAGCGCTTTTCTATTCAACTCTGCATTAGTAAAAGCACGAATGTCATTGTGTGATATAATTTCAAGATAACTACACTTACAATGGAATGGAAGTAGTTTTACAATACTAGATTAGAAATGGCTGAGGCTTACATACCTACTTGTTCTGATCTCGTGTTAAGGCTGTAGACCTCAGCAATAGTAGTCAATGGAGAGGTCTTGGGCTCTGGTCCTCATCTAGAAATGAAATGAAAATCGTGGAAATTTGTTTGAAGGGGATATTCCTTCACCACATTTGGAAAACTTCAATGATGTTTATTGTGTAATTGGAGAAAATCTGCCAAACCGATGAAGAAGCGTCTCACTTTCAAACGCAGCCAAAAAGAGTGAGAAAATGAATGCACTGTACTAGTAGATGGCGATCCGACTATTGGCTTGTCCCAAATCGGATGATGTCATGCATTTTGTGACAATAGCTTTACTTTTTACGAAAATTGGCTAAAACTGCAAAAGAAGCTAAAAATCCGAAACCACTTTTTGAATTGCAGATTATTGTTTAGAATAAGTTTTTCTTTGCCATTAAATTGATATTTAACAATTTCCTTGCACTTAAAAAGCTCAAATTTCAAAACAATTTACCATCATACAGTACTTACGATAATGTACGAAAAATCGCTAACTGGAACTTTATATCTTTCTGGTATTTACACTGAGTCTGACACACTGTGATAGAAGAATATTTTCCCTCTGTTTTGTGACAGTTCCCGCGAGATCCAAGGGAATGCGCTGCCGTCGCTCCGGGCTTCCCGTGTTTTCGAAAGCCCGCGTTTGACGATGGATGGGTGATCCTAGAACTGGAAAACCAAGCTTCTCCGAACGTAGCATATATGCTATTAGTACGAGTTGTATCTCTTATGGCACTGTCACACCCCTCTCTATCTATGAGTGGGGATTTAGGCCCCCATTGCACTCCGGGGCGTCTAAGTCCATTACATGGTAGCAGAGCGTGGTTATGATTATGCACGGCTGACGCCTAGTAATCCGATCCACTATTTTTGGGGCGTTAATGTTTCAGAAGAAATATGGCCCGGGTCTCCAGAAGGAATACCCATTATACTCTCTTGGATACATAAATACTTTCATTGGTTCTTGATTATTAATTTCTCAATTTATCCCCTCATATTATTTCTATTTAACATACTTAATTTTCAAGGGCATTGTTCCCAAACCCAGGGCATCGTTCCCTATTTCATAAGTCCCCATAGTGGGCACCTTCCACTGTAAATCTCCAAAGTTGAGCAAGTTAATTCCCCAGGGCATAGTTCCCATTTTCGTAAGTCCCTAAAGTGATCAGCTCCCTACTTAAGTCTCCTGGTTGAGCAAGTTATATTATTTCCGATTGTTCCAATCTTTGATTGGGGGTTAACTACCTAATGAATACTTCATATGAAGATTCATTGACAATCCATCCTATTTTAATTTCACCTTTTTATCCTCAATCGCCAATGCAGCTATTTATTGGTGAGCATCAGTTCTCAACCAGTAAACTATTCCACCTAGTTTACATACTTGCTCTTCAATCAAGTATGTTTTTTAAGGGGGGGAGTGTGACAGTTCCCGCGAGATCCAAGGGAATGCGCTGCCGTCGCTCCGTTGTTTCCCAATGGGCGTCGGGCGCTTCTTCCCATGTTTTCGAAAGCCCGCGTTTGGCGATGGATGGAACGTAGCATATATGCTATTAGTACGAGTTGTATATCTTATGGTACTGTCACACCCTTCTCTATCTATGAGTGTGGATTTAAGCCCCCATTGCACCACGGGGCGCCTAAATAAATTTATTACAGTTTGCTTATACTACTATATACTATTTGTTTACCTTACTTGATTCAAACTCGATATAAGTTTATACATAGAAAGAATAAGTTAGAATTTTCACAACACGGAGAGTTTTTTCTTGCAGAAGTTTGACTTCCTTGTATTTTTTCTTTATCTGGGCTAATCGCTAGGAAGTTCCTTGGGGAGCTGGGTTGGTATGGTAGACATATATCACCACATCCATCACTTGCATCATTTGTTACCGTAGGCCAGCCTGATCCCACGACCTCATCTGTTTCTCCAGCTAGTGAGAGAGCCTTTTGCACTTTCTGCGCTCGCACATTCTCAACTTTGTTGATGAGTTTACACTTCTCGGTTGTGGGTTGGAGGGAAACGTTTTGTACACCTACTGTGCAAAGTATTTTAGCTCATTATTTCGTTCCAAATTCCCTGAAAATAATACACTCGTAAAATGAACGATCAAGCATACATATGAACAATTTTTGATATTTAGATTCTGTGGTAAAAATATCACAGATTTATATTACATAAATATGGTACGTATATCAACAAGAGCACGAATGAGCGAACCAACGAGAAGACATACGCCCAAAGGTTGTGAATAAATGCAAGTTTATTCAATTTATCTATTTGCTTTTTGAGTTTTAAGATAAAACGTTTGGATGTGAATGAATGAATGAATGAAAGAAAAAGTTTTTATTTTAACAAAAAACCATTGAAGCACAAACATAATTACAAATACATATTTGTTATTATGTATTTGTTATAAATTTTGACAATTGCCACCTGTCTAATTGGCGATGTACTGAATGTCTAGTTAGCAATTAATTCCTACTGAATACATTTAGAATGCACAATGTATTATTTATTTACAAATATCAACATTGCTTTTAGAAATATTAAGCTTAAATTATGAGATTAGGCGTACATCCTCGGATTATAGGTATTACCTTGAATTTAAAACAGATGAATACTTGACAACTTATGGAATCAAAAGTAGTTGTATTCCCTCAATAATTCCTTCCTGTAGCGTTGGGAGTTAACTATGCAACTTCAATCAACTCCTCATCGGTTAACTTTGCCTTATTCAAAATCCTCACCCGAAATTCTGAAAGCACCGGGCACATTGTCAGATAGTGAGTCGCGAGCTCCGGTATCCTTATGTTGCATAGCGCACAGTTGTACTGTCGGTCTGCTCAGTTGGGAATGGTATTGAAATAAAATAACTTAACTTGACGTTCGGTACACAACATGTGTGTGGGCCCTACGCTTGTCCTAACATGTCCTACCGAGCTGAATTGTATAACTACGTTTCCCCATTGTCTTTTCGCACAAGTAGGTTACGTTGAATGAATTGGCGCCTCAATTTTTACTAATCTATGTCCGCTGCTAAAATACAGATTAGTTGGACAAATAGATCAGAATGATTTGTGTAGTTTGGTGGTCTGGATCTCAAAAATCTCAAACATTGCATCTCAAAAATACATAAAATCAAATAGTGAATCCTTTAGTAAAAATTCAGATTAGTTGGACAGATCAGAATGATTTGTCTAGTTTCGTGGTATGGATGCTCGCAAGCTCGCATCTCAAAAATACGTAACATCAAGTATTCAATCCCTTAGTAAAATACACATTATTTAGACGAATACATCTAAATGACGTTTTAAAGTATGATTTAAACCATTTATAATAATGGCGTTTAAAAATATGTTTCGGAGTTTCGGATTCGAATGCAAATAAATATTGGCCTGTACATGAGATCTAACCCGGGTCACTCAACTTTAAAGTCTCCTATGATATCCACTACACCACGAGGACTCTCGGAATTATAGAATAAACACAGAACTTTAGCCACCTATAAATAAGGGAGCTTATTTCCATTGTCAGTTGACGCTAGTTCAAATTCCGTTCGGCGGGGGCGCGCACACAACATGTTGGGTACCTAGTGTCTGGTAGCAATTTACCCCTAGCCTTCATTACATGTGACCCGTCCTGGGAAAAAGGACCTCATCTTACCGGATGTTGAAATTGAGTTTTTGCCATTCTTGGATTCTTGAAATCCTGCTGAAAACTGTGGTACTATATTCAAAAAATTCGATCTTTGTTAGTTCCAAAAATATGATTTTTGATAATCCGGTCTCCTGGAAACCTCATTTTGAGAAAAACTCGTTCAAAGTTTGAGCAACATTCAAAAGTGAATTGTGGCCGTTCTACTGGCCATATCAACTTGAGTTTTATTTCTGCGAATGTTGGGTTCATTTCATCATGCATATAATTTTGGATGCGATAAAAAAAATTCAATTTTGAAATAAAAATTTTTAAAAAAATGGTGTTTACTGAAGAGAAATTACACAAAATCGAACATTTGCCAAACAATCAATTGAAAAAAGCTCGAGTTATAACTATTTCTGAGAGAACAATACATAATGCCAGTCGTGTTAAAACAGTAATAAGTAAGATTATTCAGATTAAAAAATACTGTTTTTACGAGTACTGCGTCTTTTTGGTGTTCTTCTTCTGAAACCTTATCTTCAGAGTCCACTTGGTACACCAACACTTTTCCATCATGTTTGTTTCTCCCGGAGGGTTGGGGCACACAATGTCTATAGTTGCACCAGTCTTATTTTTACGGTCCATTTGATATGAGAGAGGGAGTTAGATAAGGTTCCTTTTTTCAATCGCAACTTCTCCTCGTTTTCGATATCATAATCAGCTAAACATCGATAAGTATCTATTGTACTGTGTAAAGGGATAGTTATTACTTCAGAATCTATAAAAACCTAAAAATCGATATTTTTGACCATTTTATCAAAAATCGCTTTCCTGAAAATTTAGCCTAAGTAAGATATTCGCGATTTCAAATAAGGATGCGAGCCTAGCGGTAGCGAAATGAACTAAGTAGATCCTGACTCTCGTGTCATTGAAAATCTTATCTGTACCTTATCATTCTTTGAGATTTCGTCTTCTCTCGTTTTATTTCCATTCGTAATTTCAATGATAGGTTAAGAGTCTAAGGTGCTTGAAGAATTCTAAGTTTTGAAAATAAAGGGATATATGCCCTAATTGGAAATCGTTTTTGGTTAGATGGTCGAATGGTGCCTCCCTTCCCCTAATTAGGTAGAGTTACTTAACTGCATAACTAACATTATACTTACGCAAAAGTTTAGAAGTGTATTGTACTATGAATGAGTATTGGTATAATAGTAACATATCGTTGAGGAATATGACAGGCAATACGAAATCGAGCAAATTTAGATTTAAAAAATCGACCAGAACACATGACTCCTTGTTTGTTTCCCGAACAGACGTTAGCAAATTACCTGGTACTAACTGGAACACAGGGATTCTGCCAAACCAAAATCCTACATTTGTAAATGTAGTGCATTCCTATAATTTCTATACTCTGCATTTTTATTATATAATTTTAATAAGAATAGGTAGGCACCTACCAGAAAACCAAGACTAATTATTATTATAAGACTAATTATATGCTTGCATGATCTGCTATTCCCACGTTCGCAGGTGCATTTGAAGTGGAATATATTCTTGAAATCTTGCAAAATCGTTTCATTTAGTGTGAGGATGTTCATTTATTGATAAACTTTGTGGAACAAGCTTCTAAGAAACCACAAAATATTATATGCTGAGCATTTTGAGCTGTTCTCCTTCGGTGAAATTACGAGAATCGGTTTTGCATTTTTGCGTAATTCATATATAATCAAATCTAGTTTAATAATTTCTATGAAAATCTATAATACTTTTAATAGCGACGTAAAACCTATTACTGGTTGTAGGTAGCTACACCTTGCTACTTATAAATAATAAACAAACAAACCTTTTGAACTTCTTATTCATCTTCCAGTGCCTTAGTTTTGTTGTCTAGAGTAAGGACATGACCGTCATAAATGGTGTTTTCAGTTGATGTTCATGATTTATTAGTAAATAATCAGTGAAGGAACGGTAATTTGCCTTGTGCGAGTTGAGTCGAGTCTGGATCTATCCCACTGTTATCGATGCGACGGTGGCTCAACTACCGTTAATCGAAAACGCGAATGGTCCCTTTTCCTAGGACGGATCATATATTCCCAAGCATCCAATAAATTGAATCGTTTATTTCGGAAACCACCTAAGTGCGCTTTTTTCAACTTTTGGAAAACCAAAGAAAACTGTTTTGCAGCTTAGGTATAGGTCTAGTCTCCTTCAAATATTTTTTTATCAAATCAAGAACATGCTATTGGAATTAACGATTTTGTTAAATTTTTTTTTCCTCCAAGTTTTTGATTCATAATTTTTTGAAAATTTTGCATTTAGGAGGTTTCTGCAATAAATGAATAAATCCATCCATCCAAAGCGATTTTTAAAAAATTATTATTGAAATTAAGTCAAACGATAAATTTTTATCTGTTTTCGTATCAAAGGTATGTAAGAGACACTTCAGAGAAACAACAGTTGTTTTTACTAGGCATTAAACGGAAAATACTCGTACAATAGACTACACGCTTCAGTGCGCTTGGGCTACAGCGACGGCGCTTGGGTTCTTTCTGAAATAAACGGATTCTTTTCAAGGCTGTCAAATAGTATTGGTGTTATGGAACATTGGTTATTTCTACACTAAACGATGTAAAAAGTAAAAGTAAAGTAAAGTAAACAACCGTTCCAGGTTGGGGCTTTTCTTCCGACTGCCTCGGGCGTCGCGGACGTCATCAGCTGTCCTCCAAGGAGGATCAGAATTCGTTCTGATGATTTCGCTTAAAGCTACACATTGCCTCGCCCCCTTGAGTGGAGAGTGGTTCGCCGTACAGAAGCGAGAAAATTACTTGGACGTCTGACCCTTACCTGGGCGGTCACCCATCCAAGTACTCACCACGCTCGGCGTTGCTTAACTTCGCTAATCGCATGAGAGACGGTTCATTGCAACGCCTAACCACTAAACGATGTAGTCACCTCTAAAGTGAACAGTACTTACCACCAAAACAACATTTTTTGAGTTTTTATCGCTTTTAGTGGTTTTTGAAATAAACGATTCAATTGCCCCTCGGAGCCAGTAAACCGTGGTCCAGTCGCGCGTATAAGTGGTGGTTCTCTGAGTTTCCACGTAATTCCTTCACTTAACCCACAAAAACTGTTTTCCAACTCTTCACTATTTCCTGACTTAGTAATTTAAAGTCCTGTGCATCCCTACACCCCTTACTGCCAATCCTTTCCAGATCACGTACCACCCACAGTTCCTCTCTATTTGTCGTTAAGGTTTAGGTGTTATTTATAGAGTTTCACGACAAAAATGATGGAAGAAGTTATAAATATTCAAGCTGTTATCTGCAGAAGGTGACTCTAAGGGAAAAACTGTCATGTTCGCTACAGGGTAAAGGAAAGTTGAGGCATTAAATAGAGTTTAGTACCCAAGGAACTGAAGCAAATGGCTCGGTCTTAAAGCACGTAGGGAGGAGCAAATATTTACTTTAGAACAGGTGGTTTGAATCTCTCTATCAGAGTTTCTTCCCGAATAAACTTTATGCAGAACACAACTTCAGTTTGACGCCCCACAACTTTTAAAATGTCATTATATTATTGTCTCAGTAGTTGCATTTGGGCTCAAAGTATGTAGTTTTATGTTTTAGGTATATGTCCGGCATACCTAGGGATAGAGTGGGGGTGGGGAGGATAGGAATGATAGGATACTTAGCACTTTGGCATACGGCGCCATGAAAAAATTCCAGTGATGCAGCATGATCGAATGAGCGAATTTTTATATACTACAGTATTATAAATATTATGTTACATTGTTTTGAAATTTAAGCCCTTGAGGGTAGAATTTGTCAACCACCGAAAACCTGGTAAATAACTCGTACTAAATAATATTCTACAATTCAAATACAGGTATTGGATTTTTAGCAATTTTTCAGTTTTTCAATCGATTTCTCAGCAAATATTAATTAAATTCAAGTAAATTTTTCTGTATATTTTGCATAAACTTTATAGTGTCCGAGTTTGTTGTTGATTAACTTTATGTGACTAAAATCTTGCAAAAAAAATATCAATTTAACGATTTTTAGCCGTTTTTAGCATTTGTAGGCCATTTTTAGTGATTCTTTCAGTACATTTTTTAAAATTTGACATTGACAATTTGAAATTTGTGCTGCCTTTTGGCACAAGAAAAGAATTTTATCTCAATCCTAAGGGGAGTTATCGTCTGACATGACACTTATATATATATATATATATATATATATATATTATATATATATTATATTATATATATATATATATATATATTATATGGGCTATATTTTGGCATATATAAAAGAATTATATATGTATATATATATGTACATATTATGTATGTATACATATGAAAAAGCCCAAACTTCAGGAATCGTTTTGGAATGCCTCAAAACGGGTTTCAATGAAGAAAATTGTCAACAATTTTGATTTAAAAATTTTCCGAATAGTTTCATGTTTTACGGAAATTCTTTTATCTTCTTGGAATCCGATTTTTTGAATCTAAGAAGTACCTCCTACCGTAAGCTAAATAACAATTTGAAAATCGGTTGTAAAATATATTTTTCTGATCGAATAAAAAGTTGCATTATGAGAAATATTATTCCAAAATGAGTCAATGCAAATTAAATCGTTTGACTGCAATTTTTCGTTATTTTTCAATCCTTGACAAATTTTTTAGAGTGGCTTTGCGGGTCCCCGCCCGGTAGGCCGGCGAAGGTCTCGGCTCAAAGCGGTTCGTTCCTTGAATTATTATTAGGCCGATAAATGTTGTTGTTTTTTGTTTGGAATTCGGTCATATATATGATCAACAATAGAAGAGGCGATTGAACTGAAATGAAGCCTTAAAGAACAACTCGACAAATCAACAGGGGAAAAAGTGGCTTTTTAAATGTTATGAGATTCAACTCACAATTCATCGTAATTTGGAGTTTTCTCAATATCTTAGGATTCATTCATTTGTCATCTACTTAGATAGGGTCTGTAGTGGAGGAAGTATAACTGACAAGGGTTTTCCCGTCCGTCGCCTCAAGCTGTAGGACAAACAATTATCAAAAGGCACTCAGGCAAATGAAAATTAAATGGAATCCTCTCGTCATACTGCTTATTCTCAGGAGTATTAAGACGTCGCAAGATGGGATTGAGTACAGAAATCAATTAAATGTGGGGGAACCTGATGGTGTTTTCCTCAATTCATTTAATGGGCACTTGAATCTCTTCAGTGACTGCTATATTATTTATCAACATAAAATGGAAACGAAATGTCATGGTTTGTAAACTGGTCTAAGAGAGTTTCACGTATGAGCGATCGAATGCAATTTTCACCAAGAATCGCTTACAAAACAATTAAATTTATGAATTAGCTACCTACTTGATGACATTCAAATAAATTTACGGGTTCTGATTGTGTGTGAGGGACAAAGATGCCATTACTGTCAAGATGAGTGTCAATGTAAGAAGCAAATTTTTGAAGAAAATAAGTTTGTAAAGAACTTCCGAATTCCATAATATCAGAGGGAGTCTTCCTTTGAATGGAGAAATATTGTTGTAGCCACAGTCATTTTTAAATTCTGAAAATTCCTTTATTTATTTTTGATAATAGTTAATAAGAATGGAAAGAAGAATAGTTACTACGCATCAGTTGTTGTTGGCTCAGTAAAATATAACCATGAACTCTGATGATGGGCGAGATTTCCTTTTGAAAGATGGTTCCAGAACGCATTGAAACGAATCATCCGTCAATTATTTGAAGATAAAATTGACATCAAAGGTTCAAGGAGTTTGCCAGTTTGTTCGCAAAAAAAAGCTTTAAGCTTAAAAAAGCGTTGATTGGAGTATTTATTCGGTTCTTACGCTCTAATACTCTTGAAACTTTTTCTGTTTGGAAAGAAAATGTATCACTTTGTCGTGGAGCATAAGTTCGGAAACCTCATGCATAACTCATTATTTGAGGCTTTAAAGGGACTGCGACGTTGTTGCTTGAGCCCTTATTTGAATTCAGGGAAGGAAAGGGAAGGGATAATAGTTTGCGATTCTTCTCAGCACGATGTTCCCCAGCATTATTTCTTTTCCGAAGGAAAAATAATAGGTATATAATATTTTCTCTATAGGAAAAATGCTACAACATTATGCGATAGGTACACTATCGTTTTATATCAATACACGATGTTATTAATTCGTGATTTTCAAGGGAATTTTTTTATTGGTATGCAATATTAATTTGAATCACAAAGAAATAAATGTATCAACTGCGGACTTGTGATGGTCCAAGGAATAATCAGAGTTATCGAAGTGAAACTTAGAGAGCGTTTCTGGGGTGCCTGATACTAAGTGTTGAGCAAATAAAAATCAGGAAAAAATCCAAAAGTTTTGAACTACCCAAAAGAAGGAAGTGTTGGGCACTTAGAAACAAAATTTCCATTTTTTGCCGAGTGAAACCTCATTTTAAAGGTTTTTTAACGTTGAGTACGATGGAGAAACCAGAACTGCGATATCTTTTCCGTTATCGGAACTGTAGACAAAATCGCGGTTCATCTTGGTTCGTCAGCTCCAGTTCGAGAACGGAATGAGATATCACAATTCAGGTTTTACCATCGTGTTCAGGACTAAAAAAAATCTATAAAATAACACTCGATCGAGTTATCACTCGATAAAAATTAAAAAAAATTTTCCGAAGTACCCAACCCTTTGGGTTGTCCTAAAACTTTTGAATTTTTTCCTGGTTTTTTGTGTGTGCTCAAATCTTGGTATTAATCACCCCGAAAAGGCTCTCCGAATTTCACTACGATCTCTCAAAAATTGTGGAAATGCAATAATACAATACAAAAGTATTATAGTACGATGTATGTATAATACGATGATTTACGAAAATTTGCTCATACGTTCATGCTGCATGTCTGGAACTTTTTTGATTCATGATACTATCACTAATCAATGTCTAGAAGATGGTCCATTACAATGCGAAACAAGATAATGGTATACTACTCAATAGGCAGTTTCATGTGAAGATCCCAACTTGTCCCTTGAAAGTTTAGATCACGCTACATTGAGGGATTGCTCTTAACTCGCATCAACGCACAACCCACGAAAATGACTACGTAACAAGTTATTATCATCAATATTCCCTTCACGCCGAACATCCTCGCAGCAGACTGAATGGATTCCTGTTATTTGAGCCTCCGTGGCAGAAGCCTTTGACCTCAATGTCCACCCTCCCCACCTCCATCTAACGCCCGAATCCATCACTCAAGGGGAAAAGCGAACCTACCTCTATTGCCCAAAAGCTATTCAGCAGCCTCCATTCATCTCCCCTTCCCAATGCAATTCAATAGATGCTTTTTCACTATAAATTCTCTTCTCAAGCAAAACCATTGCTGGGTTAAACCTGTCTGCATGTGGAATTTATACGATTGCGAAATGTAACCGATAAAACAAGCCCAAATTTGTGCTACTCGTATATCAAGTTGAAAATCTGCTCGGTAGACAAATTAATCAATCGGACTAAAAGCTCAAACTATAGCTAAATTGAATGAGTAGTTTTGGATATTGTCGTGGTGATTTAAATTTCCATCCAGTCGCTATCAAGAAATCTACAGGTATCGTGGAACGTACCCGTTATTATATTATTAAGTACCTTAATTAACGACAATATATCACCGTTATATTACCGTTAATTTAATATAACTACCATAAGACCGGTATAATTATATTACATACTAATTATTAGAGAGTGCTCCAAGTGAGAGAGAAACCAAGGACGCTTTTGGTTTATTATTTCCAATAATAAGCCTATGTGATCGTATAGCAAAAAATTTTTATAACCCCCCCCCCCCCCCTCAAACTTTGTCACTTTACGTTTCAAGGTGCGTAGAATCCAAATTTGAAATGTCCGTCCACCGTCCGCCGTTCGCCGTCCGCCGTCCGGGCCATAAAAGGCCTAAGAATTGACTTAAAAAACCCGTTCTTTCGCACATAGACTCCATTTGGGGTCTAGTTGGTCCTAACGTTTAACCATCCCGATCGCTTTACTCGCATAGATGCTATGAGCCAAAAACGGGCGAAAAAGTGTCTTTTTCGAGGTTTTGAGTGTTAGACTTACGCACGCGCGCACGCCTGGCACGCTTGGCAGGGGGTCACGGTGGGTGGTGAGGGGGGTGAGCGGGGGGTGGAGTGAGAGGAAGAACAGAGGTGGATACTAGAAAAGAGACTGGCGAAAGCCCCAGAGCATGCTGGTTACTATAGCTGGTTATCTGATTCAGAAATAATAAACCATTATGTAATAATTTGCAGCGTTTTGATAACGGTATGCCGTTGGGAACTCTCTATAGCGCATCCATTTTGAGGGGACTAGGGACGGCGCCAGGGTATACCTCTCCTTCAAGACTCAGTGGTCGTGCAGGTTCTGTAGAATCCCACGTAGCTCGATTACTTACATAAATGAAACGGCGGAATTAAAATTGAACTACGAGTTTCATATGGGATACGAAAGTTTTTTTTTATAGGGTTGATATTAATTCCAGTTCTTGAGACGAACAATTTTGTCCTCCTATTTCCAAAATTCTGTACTTCTCGCAAGACGACACAAATCCGCGACGAAAAACAATCCTTCAAATTTGAGTGAACTGGTCATACCAAATTATAGTTATACATCATTATTTATATACAGATTTACTAAAGCAAACTAAATAACGTGGGGGAGCTGGTCGGACAAACAACCGGTCAAGAGGCCTAGACTAACTCTATTAATAGTTAACTCTCTTAATTAGACTAACTTTGAAATAGTTGACTCTCTTAATTAATAGTTTCCCAAAAACATACGGATACAGGAAAACAAGGCTGAATGACCGGAATGTATTAGTATCACTCCATTCTCCAAATCTACTTGTTTTAGGTACGTAGTTAAGGCGAGTTAAACATTTCCTATGGAGTGTTGTTACCTCAACAAGCTTTATAAAAAAGGCCTTCTATCCTAAATTGGCTTTAAAAAAATTAAACTCCAACGTTTCTCCCCAGGAACTGAGGCTTCTTCAGGGAGATTAATATTCAAAAGTGTAAAACATCTACTCACTTTTAGTTTTCTTTTTTGTTAAAAATCGAATTTAAAGTTATGAGTTTTTTGAAAATCTGAACTGTCCGAATAAAGAAATATTGTTACCTTAATCCCCTGGAAAATTTCACTTAGTTTTAATATTGAACGGAAATTCCAAAAATTTATCTTTCAAAACATTTGTGGTAGAATTTTTAAAATACAACGACGAATTAAAATTAAATTATTATATTGTCAACTTGATTTTATAATCTCTCAAAAGCTTCAGTACTTGACTGGATAAATATAACCTTAATTTAAGGAAACTTCCGCATATCTCTATTAAAATAATTGTGGAGGGCTGAAAATTAAGTACTTATCCTCCTATTGATTGGTATCGTAGCTTACAGGACGAGTAGCAGCCGCACAATTTCAGAAATTTTCGTAATAAACAAACTAACTACTCGTCATTTCGTACTACCTTATATTATCCCTTCACACTGTTGAAACCATATTGAGTAGTTCTTCCTCTCCTTACACTTCATCTGATTAGCTATTATCCCCCTTCACTTTGCTTGCTCTTAATTGGTTGTACCTCCCGGCTCATTCCTTTCTCTCGACCAGTGGGATTCAATCTCCCTTCACCTGTGACTATATTATAAGCTGTGTCCTTTCTAATGTGTGATCAGTTATTGGTTTTTACTGATGATGGCCTAATCGACGAATTCGATTTAACATTGTAACTCTAATTTTTTTTCTCTCACTAACTTCCGTTTTGAAATGGGTTTCCACAACTTCGTCGCGAGTGATTTAGTTCGTAACCCCTCTCGTGTAGATGCGTTTGATGAAGCTTTTCACACCGTATATACATATTTCCCGTGAAGGCTAATTTTTCGTATGAGATGATCCCAGGCAGTTACTTACAGGCAGGACTTATGATAAGAGTGGTCAGCTGCCATTGCACTTTAATCATCTGGAGAAAACATTAGCACTGGTGGACTTCATATTGTTACCCACTGATCGGGCAGGGCTGCAGTATGTATGTCCTTTGAATACGTGGTGAAGATGAGTCACTGTACTCTAATATCAGAGGTTATTTTCTTTCATGAACAAGTCGAGAATTTAGCAAAGTAGATAAACTGAAATATTTGTCCATTCATTGATACATTGAATTCATGCTACTTCAACGGCATTGTTTGTTATCGTTATCATTGGATACTGGCCGCATGACTCCAATGTAGGTACATAGGTATTAAAGTTCAGTTGAAAAATTCAATGAGCGGGCTGATAAAGGAGATGCAATTGTGGGACATTGGGTAGGATGTAAACGTTCAAGAGGAGGATTCCAGGATTTGATTAAAATCAAGGAATTCACGGGTCAGTTCATGAACGCAAAGATAGTGCTTAAAAAGAATGGGGCTATATGACTTTAATGAAAAATGTCTTCTGCGAAAGGAAGTGCTACATTCCAATGAAATGGAACGTCGAGAGATTGATGTCAGTTAATTTGATCCTTTTACTGATTCAGTTGGTAACCAGTTTGAACTATGTATAGTTGTAACTCACACTGTGGAGTTAGAATACAACAATGAAAGAAGTAGTATACTATAAAATCTACTTGGAGCTAAGAATGAATATAAATATCTAGGCCAGCAAAACAACAGCAGATTGACAGAGATATACCAATCAATCTGTTGATTTACGTAACATAGTAAGGTATTCTATTAAATTCTTTAATACAAATTGATTTGTATAATTTTAAATGAAAAATGTCGGAAAAAGCGTTTCAGAAAGTTACAATATGTTTTTTATTGTAGTTATAAAGGTCCTTAAATTTTTTGACCCACCATCTCTTGTTCTCTACCATCCCACTTGATGCAAGCGCAATCATAACCCTAATTAATAATGCAATTATCGATATCAGTATGTATAAAAAAAGTATTATTAATCGATGGTCCCATGATTTTCAATATATTCTGCGTTTTAATAACAACGATTGGTTTCCAAATCAATTTCTTTCATACCAATTTTTTGTCATTATTTTCATACTTACTGTGGCTGATTTTGATTGGAAATAGCTTGGTAAAATCAAAAAAACATCCTCATTGTAATAATCATGATTGTATTTTACTAATTATTAGTATACTTATACATATAGCTTTTAATGGATATAAATTCGAATATACATATATAACTCAATTCGTATATACACCTAGCAGAGCGTTAAAGTATCGGTCTCATCTAGTTTAATTTCACTAATAAGAAGGACATGATTTAATCATGGTAATCATTTATACTACCAGAATAAATCCGTGTCAGTCCCATTCAGAATCGACAAACTATGCAAATATACAATGAAATACCTTGTGCATGTCGTTGTACAAGTTCTGAACAGTGTTTTTAAAATAATGTATAGGGGAGTGTAGAGCAAATTGTTCCAAAATGGATTTTGATCAAGATAGTTTAATTTTTAGTCTTGTATAAAATAAATCAAAGAACTCACTTAATCTCTTTGCCAATTCTATAAAAGAACAAAAAATCGCGCATTAGGTTCTTTTGAAATAGTAGAACTCCTAAACTTGATTGAAAGGTGTATTTGTCCATTGTTCGATAAGGCTTCTACGAGGCGATATTTTTACCTGAAACGCGGTGCCCAATTTAACCCAGGGGCGGGCGCGGGGCGGACCTCAGGTCCGCCGTTGCTGTTTTTCTATTCAGATTCGAAAACTAGCGGGAAAGGTTGAACCCCCACTCCCGGTACTCCTTCTACAAGACCCCCTCTAACATTTCCGCGACCCCTCTTTCTTTCTCTACTTCTTATCAGTAGGTAACGAGAAGGTGTAGACAAAAGTGTGCAGGAATCACTGCAGGAAGATCGTGAAGTGCAACGCCTGCGACGATCAAAATAATAATAACTCTTCAGACGACTTAGTATAAATGTTTGTTCATGTTTGTATAATATCTTGTATTACAAATTGTAGACTGTTTTACAACCAAAAACGTATTTTTATTTTTTCTATTGTTTTATCAAATGTTACCATTACACATTTTCCTAACTTTCATTCTAAGTCAGAAATAATCAATCATTTTTTTCATCTTCTCTAGAAAAGAGATGGATAAAATAAATGTCGGTAGACGGTAGTAAATACATTTTCGCAAGTTACGAGTTCCTAGGCAACGTGAGTTTTTTTAGTGAGAAAAAAAAAAAAAAATAAGATAGGTACCTACTTATGTATTGCCAATGTAGAGGAATATTGCAGTACTATTAAGAAACTATATTGTGTTGATGAAAATAAATACTTTTAAATGCTCACATGTTTGTAGTACATTTTTTTTCCTTTTCGCGGCCCTAATCCGACACTTAGTAACGCTAAACAACAAAGAGCGGCCCTCAGGGCCGCCCGCGCCCGCTCTTGTTACACTCAAAGGCGCGCTCACCCGAGGGTTAACCTCATGGCAAAGCGGATCTAAAGGACAGCCGTCACTGGCGCTGTGATACCGAAGGTAAAAGGGGATTGATTGCCTCCCCACCGACCTCCAGCAATACAGTTTCTCGGTCTGCTAACTTTGGACGGCTCTAATCAATTTCGTCCCACCGGAGAGAGAACACTGGCCCTTATTGCTACCAGTGCAAACCCAGGAGTCCCACAGCTGAGCCCGGCCTTTAATGTACCAAGCGTACAGCTAGGAAACTTTGTTAAATTGGATTCTCAGCATCTCAGCACAGTTTGGTACCTAAATTTGTATTTTCATTGGGATTTGAAATGACAATGAAAAAGTGAATTAGCGTATTGCCGAGTACTGAATACCACGTAAAAACAGGCAATCTGTTATATTAGAATCTACTTGTATGGCTTGGGCTCTTCTATTTAGTGTGTTTTATGGTCTCAACTCTGGTGGGGAATAAATAAATAAATGAATAAATAAATATATATATATATATCTAATATATAAAATTCTCGTGTCACAGTTTTCGTTGCCATACTCCTCCGAAACGGCTTGACCGATTTTGATGCAATTTTTTGTGCTTATCCGGTATCTATGAGAATCGGCCAACATCTGTTTTTCATCCCCCTAAATGTTAGGGGTAGTCCACCCTAAATTTTTTTTTATTTTTGTGGTTCCACGTAGTTTTATAAGATTTAATTTGTTTGTAAGAATTTCCAACAGAAAAAAACGTCTGCCAAGTTGGGTGGGCAGTATAACTTCCTCAAGCGAGCGAAGCGAGCAGCATCCCTTACAGAAGTTAAACCTACCCTTAGGGATCTATCGTTTGCGAGCGAAGCGAGCAACATCCCCTACATTTTTCAATTGTAATACATCGCATCTGCGCAGCCACACCTTGCGAGCGAAGCGAGCAACATTTCCTACATGCCACACTTTGCGAGCGAAGCGAGCAATATTCCCTACACGTCACACTTTGCGAGCGAAGCGAGCAATTGAATGGGGGGTCCGCTAGTATATATATATTTTTGTGGTATTACAGATGGTTGGAAAATATAGGAAACACATAAATATAACTTACAAAATTGAGAGAATATTTCGCCGTATCGGCGTCGTCAGCTCTCATATACACACATATGTATATACATATACATATATATACTATACCTATATTTGGAGGTTGGGTTGACCAAACTATAATTGAGTAGTTTTCTTCATGTTTTATTCAACATAAAACATAAGCCACAACGTTTCTACCCCGGGGCTGGGTCCAAATCATGTGGTAATAAAAGTTGGTTGAAAGCGGTGGATGGATTTTCACCAGTTAGATAAAACATTAGTTTTAAATGTAGGAACATATAAAATTTCAACAAACTTCGAATTAGACTCAGTTCTTCCCCTGTACTCTTCTTCCCTGCACTCTTCTTTTCTTTGAAAACTGGCTAATCACAAATGTAACATTCTGCTTGGTAATTGCATGGTTATTTTCTTTGTGTACAAAACAGGAGCAAGATGTTAATAACACAACTGGCGGTTGTGCTCTTGGCCGCCTTCTCATCCACAAGAGCAAATGATTCTCTGAAGGAAGCTTACTATGCGGTTAAGAGAGCCGACCGCTTGTCTTCTTCACCTGTCATCTACTACTCCCGCCCGTACATGTACGGTAAGTACCACGACAAGTAGCGTAATGATGATCAAGTTTGTCCCATGACAAATTGCGAAGCTAATTTTTTTGAAAACATCAACTAATGGGACTAATTGCGTTGAATCAAGTTTACAGTAATATAAAAACGCTACAAATTATTACACAACGGTTTATTATTTCTGTGTTACATAGCCCTTCTACGCAGATCGTTAGCCTATAATTTATTATTAAACACATCAAAAGGCAATAATTTTGCAATAATTGTACTTTGTGTAATAATTTGTAGGTTTTCAATTTCAGATTTGTAAGAGAGGAGTTGGTGTTTCCACTTGGCAACCGTAGTCTCCGCTTGGGGGAATATGAATATCCACAACTTTATTCAGACAGGAACACTGCTAAACTGCGATGAACAATCCCGCTCTCGGTATATTTCATCCACGAGTCATCGCCAATTTCCCACCGCCCTTCGCGAAGCTCTACATTCCCCCTGACAGGGCTTTTGTTCCCAGTTGGAATAAGGTCAAGCACTTTGACGCGGGCTAACGCTCCCCTTCGAGGCGGCATAGACTGCTTCTCATTTCCATCTGAAAACCTCGTTTCCAGAGCCCAACGCCCAACCGTTCCGGCCCTTTTCTCAACTGCTTTATTCCGTCAACCGACCGACGCGCCGTGGCCTATCAACTTCTTAAATTGATTGGGCTAGAATCTCAGGAATTTTCGTATTCTAAAAGGATATTGATCAAAACAGTGTGACCCGCCAACTGGAACCTTCAACTAATACAGTTTTAGGTCGTTTTGTTAACGTTTTGAGCCGATTTTTTTTTTTTTTTTTTTCATTTTTGGGCCGACTTGGTACGTGAAAAAGAGGCTGATGCGACTTTTTGTTACGTTTTTGGGTTCATCAGTGAAGTCGATTTTACATTCACTCTATTAAAAAATGGAAGTAGGTGAAAGACGTTGTCTATTTCCACGAAAAATAAAAAGAGTTACAATGTTAAATCGATTTTGACATTTAGGCCATCATCAGTAACAAACAATAACTAAATAAGTTATTATTTATTATATGTTATATGTTATTATTTATATGTAATATGTTATTATTTATATGTTATATGTTCTTATTTTATTATATTAAATAAGTTATTGTTTGTTACTGATGATCGCCTAACCGTCGAAATCGATTTAACTTTGTAACTCTTTAGTTTTTGTGGAAATAGACAACGTTTTTTCACTAACTTCCGTTTTCAAATGGGTTTCCAAAACTTCGTCGCGAGTGATTTAATTCGTTTCACTCTACTAATTATGGCAGACAATTATGTTTTGTTAAATTGAGGAGACGTTCGCGAACAATCAAGTCGAGTCACGAGACTCTAGCCCCTGACCAACTAATCTGAATTTTCACTAAGGGATTGACTACTTGATGTTACGTATTTTTGAGATGCGAGCGTAGCGGGCATCCAGACCACTGATCTAATAAAAAAATTGATCTGTGTAAAATCCTATGGCGACTGGGAATGCTACGCGGAGGGTCACAGTCTACAGTCTCGTGACTCGACCTCATGGTTCGAGAACGTCTCGTTGTTAAATTCGAGCAGTTACACTTACAGATCTCGCTTTGTCCTTATAACCGAGTTTTACACTTTCGCATCCAAGTTGTTATTTTATATTTAAAGCTCGATTTAAAGTTTTCAGGGGTAAAAATCGGTTATAACGGTATCGGGGAGGTCTGCGTGTGATTCAACGTAAAACAGCGTAATAAGTTACTTAGTGATCTACCCCAAAGTCATTTATCAAGACAGCCCTAGATTTCATTGAAGAAAACCACGGTCACGTTATAATTACATAATTTTCAGCCATAAACAGTAGAGTGAAAGTAAAATAGAGATGACAGGAGGGTAAAGTAGTAGCTAAGCCACACAATTTTGGAAAATTTCATCCATACGGGTCTGTTATTTTCGGAGTTTTATTTGCTTAACCAATCTCAATAAAATTCATAAGAAATTCTTCAGATTTTTATACCCAACTGTTCTCCGAGGTTGAAGGAAATAGGACCAATAGATCGTTAAAAATCACTATTATAAGGAATTTCCGTTGGCGCATGCGCTCACGCTGCTATTGATCCGACGGTAGTGAAATTTATAGGGAACAATCTAAGAGCTAACTCTCACAATCCTTGCAAGTTTAATCGAAATTGGTTCATAAGGCTTACAGTATTGCATGCCAATCGACTTTAGTTTCCCATATAGTATGCAATGGTTATTCAACCGTTCATTATAAAACTCATAGAACATCTCTCTGAAACCTATACCCAACTGCCCTCGAAGTTTAAACGGAATTCGACAGATGGGTAGTGAGAAATCGACGTTGTAAGAGAGTCACGTTTGCGCATGCGCACACGCCATTTCCGATTCGACGACAATGAAATTTATAGGGGACCGCCTGGGTGCCCACACAATCCCTGAAAATTTAATCAAAATCGAACTGAAACTTAGTATAGTTACGGGCTTAACAGGGAATTGGCATAGACAATGCGACAGGCAGACATCCGACGGACAGTCACGGAACCGAAATTGAAACGTAAAAACAACTGGAAATGAAAAAAGTACGAAAAAATTAATTTACGTAAAAATGGATTTATCTTCATTACACATAACTTTTTGGCCAATCAAGTTGATGCTACACGTAACTATCACCTGGAAATATGAATATACCTACTAACAAATTCATACCTCCCATCACATTTCCAGTGGTACCAACATACAAATAGTGAATCACTAAGTAGCAATGAGCTTCATGGAATGGCCTTGGCGCCATTTTTAGTATTTCTACAAGTCTTGAAAGGTAAAGTATCTTGGGTTGGTACCGATTCATTCAAATTAACCGATTCACGTTTTTGCACACAGGTGATGGACAACCAGAAGACATCGGGTATGGTTACCAAAAAAACCTAGCTCCCGAAGTGCAGTACGACAACGCACCCATCAACTACGGTGATCTGGCTCGAGAAGAATTCGACGAGAGGGCGGCCAACGCATTGGAAAAACTTCTTTTGGACTACATTGAAGAGAGCAAAGGGCCACGACCTCGATATTCTGACAGGTAACAGCTCTATTTATTCGTGCAGCTAGTTTGACTTTCTGTAAGAACTCAAAATAGCAGCTACCCCACACAATTCCTGGACATTTCATTAACACCGATCATTTTTAGTTTTTCGCATACGTAATAGTTGTTACGCAACCAATTGCGATAGATTACATTGTGCATCATCGATTGCGCATGCACCGAGTGAAGTATTGATTCGGGAACAACGAAACTCATAGGACACCATATTCACCCTAACCCGCACATACCCTGAAAATTTCATAAGAATCGGTTGAATATTGTGGAAAATAAGCTTGTTACAAGGACTTGCAGACACACGACAGACACACAGACAGACACTGAACCAAAGTTGTTCGGGATGGTTTAAAACGTAAAACGCGAGTGAAAATTTTGATATTGGCGACCAAAAACTTTTTTCTCCCGAAAGTGAAAACAACGCTTCCGCTACCTTTAGGTAGACTCGGAAGCAATAATATTCAAAACTTGAGAATATTATTCGTTAACCTTCGAAAAAAACATCGCAGTCTAAGCTAAGATGATCACAAGAAGGAGAGATATCAAATATTAGATTTCAGAGGTATATTGTTCTTAGGGGTTCCACACAGTAGTTTTCTATTAGGTACATTCAGGTGTGGGCACAGAGTTACCCTGAGCGGACCATTCCAAGTAAATGTTATCGATTTGAGACCTTCACTTACCGCACTGGAAGCTGAACACTTTTTTTCGAGAACTTTTATTTTGTCTTTTTTCCACCTAAAACACTTTAGTCGAAACACTGTACGGTGCTCGAATCGTACAATGGCTTGATCGCCATCCGTGCGCCGCGTCGATTTTATCTTAGTCGATTCGCTGCCTCCGGGCTGGGAGTTCTATCATTCGTGACCATTATTCATCTGGGGACTTCTCCACCACCGCAAACAATTTTATATTGGAATCATATAAGTGGAACTAGTATGCACATTACTTGTGTATCTATTCTAGTTTTAATGTACTTATCTGACAGCTCAAAAGGGAAACAGTTCCAATCATGTAGTTTAATAATTGTGAGCAATTTTTCACAAATTATCAGAGTTCACTTACGTTAAATTGTACGTTGTAAATTTACGTACATTAAATTGTTTTACACTTTGAGGATTTAGTGTGCACAGAAATTTTTAAACATAATTTATATGGACAAAATATAAGGCTTTTTCTAAATAATATTCTGCCGTTCGGGCTAATTTCTAGATTTTTACAATTTGTTGCAGTTTTTAACGATTTTACATAAAAGCGAAATTTAAGTACATACAGAAAATGCTATTGCAATAACTTCGTACATTTCTTCACGGAAATCGTATGGAGACATTATAAAACTGGAGTTTAATACTTTTTCATATAAATGTAATATGATTGAGACTAAAAATCCATTCCAGTAAACTTGATATAGATAGATGAAAAATTGAATAATGAGACAAAAAATGAAAAAGATGAAAGATGAAAAATAGCGGCGCTCCCGGACGGTCACCCATCCAAGTAAGTACTAACAGAACCTGACGTCGCTTAACTTCGGTGATCATACGATGAACTGATGTATTCAACGAGATATGGGCGTTGGCGAATACAATTTTTTCTTAGGTCGTCGGTCTGTTAATTACTCAAACCTAGCTATTCGATGCCTATGAAGATAGCTGGTAAAATGAATGCAATCTTCCTCTACTCGATCTCGAATTCAAGAGAATCGTTGACATTGACATACTAAAGAGACTTTAGCGTGACGATAGCGATTGGTTATTCATGTACACACGTAGGTACCTGTAGAAATACGCGAAGAGCTAGCTGTAGAAATACGCGAAGAGCTAGCATCTGCAATTGCATCTTGCTAAGCGTTAATGGTGGAGCTAAAAAACTCTCCATTATCATTACAGAGAGTCACACTAGTTATGACGTCGAATTAGTATATCATTCTTCTTTTACTTCCGTTTTTCTCTGAAAATGAGGTTATTACTGAAATACGCCGACGCGGCTAAAATGTAACAGCTATATTGATTTAGTTTGGTGGTGTAAAAATTAGTTACTGTTCATGATGCTTCTATTCTTCCTCTCAACTCGATTATCGGCGTCCAATTATAGGAAGGATTTTCCACTCTTTTCACCGCTGAGTTCTTTTCCCCTCCAGTCTCCTCCGTAATGAAAAAGAAACTGGAGGTCAAAGGAGGAAAAATAAAGTTTTGCCAGAGGGTGTCTTGTGACGTAATCCACTTTCAGATGGAGCTAATCGAATCACGTAAAGGGCGATGGTTGTGTAATTATCCGAGGAGTTTTAGGGGCCGGTCTTTCACTATAAGGGGACGACTCGCGAAATCGATTAACGACAACCGATTATACTAGGGAAGGCGCTCTCCTAATGATGATCGTCAAATCGTTAGGGGTAATAGTGTTTTTCTGTTCTTTTAGTCTTCCTTTTCTTACAAATCTGGACTAGTATGAACTAAAGGTTTTTTGGTTTTTTATTTTCAATAATGAACCTTTTTAATCGACCAAGAAACCGTCCACCGTCCGCCGTCCAGATACGAACTAGGTAAATCTCTCGCGACGAAGTTGTGGAAACCCCCTTTGTATGGATCAAAATTACTTTTTATTTCAGGGGAAATGTTATAAACAGCCAGGGGTTACTATGGGTTCTCCGTTATCTCCTCTGCTTGCAGATATTTACATGGATTATCTTGAGCAACAAATATTTACAACTTGTATCATAAATAATCTTCTCTATTGGTATAGATATGTCGATGATATTGTCATTCTATGGAAGGGCACAGAAAGACAACTAAATTCTTTTCACAAAAAAATCGATAAATTAGATCCCTTTATCAAATTTACCCTCGAATTTGGCGGAAATAAACTCAATTTTCTAGATCTGTCCTTCTCTTTGGTAAACGAAAAGCATGATTTTTCAATTTATAGAAAATATACATATAGTGATATAACTATCTATAGTACTTCAAATCACCTTTTAGTCCATAAGCATGTAGCCTTCCATAGTATGATCAACCGAGCACTATCTGTTCCAATGAGTGAACAAAATTTATCAAAAGAAAAATCCATTATCAAAAGCATAGCGGCTAGTAACGGATATGGAGGAGATCTCGTTGATACCGTATGGGATAAGGTTCTTAGGAAAAAGAGTAGGGAAAAAGTTTCCAATCCTGGCTAAGGAAGATGTAAATTTAGAAGAAAAGCAATGGAAAAGTATACCTTATTATGAGAAAATTTCGGATAAAATCGGAAAAATAATATCATCGAGAGGTTACAAAGTAGGTTTTAGAAGTAAAAATAGTCTTGAAGCATTACTAGGACAAAAGGACAATAGAACGTTAAGGACAAAATCAATGTTCAGGATGATAGTCGGGTTTATAAACTGAAATGTTCTTGTGGTTACGAATATTGCGGTCAAACTGGTTGGAAATTCAGGGAAAGAATAGACGAGAATTTAGGGTCTACATTTGCAAAACATGTTAAGGAATCCAATCATAGTTACAATTTTGATTTGACAGATAGACAGTTTGTAGAATTTCTTCATTTTCGTCCAAAGGGAGGTATGTTGAATCTACTTGAAAAATTCGAATTGATCAAAAGTGACAGATTTCGTAAATGCTTAAATGAGGATGTACTCGTACCTCAATATATTTCACCACTGTTAGGTATGTCCATTTCTATAAAGCTTGGAATTATCCCTTCACACTGTTGAAACCATATTTAGTTATTTTTCCCCCTTTCACTTCATCTAATTAGCTATAATCCCCCGTCACTTTGTTTGCACTTAATTGGTTGTACCTCCTGTCCCTTTCCTTTCTCTTGACCAATGGGATTCAATCTCCCTTCACCTGTGACTATAAAAGCTGTGTCCTTTCTAATGTGTCTTCAGTTATTGTTTGTTACTGATGATGGCCTAACCTTCGAAATCGATTCAACATTGTAACTCATTATTTTTCGTGGAAACAGACTACGTTTTTCACTAACTTCCGCCGTCCAGAGCTTTTTCCCAAAAGTACTGGACCAAAATTCATGAAACTTAGGTCAGAAACCACAAATGGGATCTAGTTGGTTCTAGAAGCTCGGCATCAATTTCGGTCAACCCTAAAGGGTAGTATTTCAGGGCTGAACAATTAAATAATCGAGATTTCAAGAACTGTCAAGGTAACAGTTAATGTTTTTTTGCGTGTCATTTATAGATACCATCCCGAAGAACCGAATGAAACCATCCGGATCGCTTTAAGTTAAGCCGTTCGGCCTCTCTAAGGGGTAGAACTTTGACAGAAAAAAAAAAAAAATCAAAAAGCATGATAACAAACCATATTTGGTGGATCATAAGTTGAAATCGTTTTGTAACTACGACGGTCGTATCAGCTGGTATAATTCCAATGGAATTTTCACTTTACGAAATCGTGTTTATTATAACTTTTGCCACCTGCAGATGGACTTCTGAACTGTAGATATCAAGTTATTTTGTCTCTTTAATTACAGTCGGTGTGTACCTGGTGTGTCAGTGTCGATACACTTGATCAGAGGGACTTGTAAAGTGGAGTTGAGTTTTATTGTGATTGAGTAATAACTATTGCGCATATGCACGAGCTACTATTAATCCAATGGCAATCAAATTTAAGGCGAACAGTAGAGGAGCTAGCCCGCATAATCCCCGAAAATTTAATCAAAATCGGACTAAAACATTGACAGCAATTGAAAATAGTTTGGAGCGTGACAAGGAACATGCACAAAGACACGAACATTAGACAGACCAACAGACACGAAAGAAGAATTCACCAAAAAGTTCTGAAACGTGAAAAGAAATTTTAATTTTGGAGGGAAACATTTTTGTCCACTTCTTACACGAACTTGATGCATCCCTACCGTCAGTGCTAATGAAGCCAAAGAAGCAGTACGTTAAGCAGACAGGTATTTGATGGGATTGGTGAAAATAACTTGCGAATATTAATTTACTAATAAATGCTATGTTTTCTGACTCGGATATATCTGCCACATATTTCTGTAAAAATTTCACTCATTCTTCTATAAAAAAATTTAGTTTATACTAGTCCAGATTTGCAAGAAAAGGAAGACTGAAAGAACAGAAAAACACTTTACCCCCAAAAGATATACAACGATCATCATTACTGTCGTCGTTAATCGATTTCGCTAGTCCTCTCCTTATAGTGAAAGACCGGCCCCTAAAACTCCTCGGATTATTACAGAACCATCGCCCTTTACGTGATTCGATTAGCTCCATCTTAAAGTGGATTACGTCACAAGACACCCTTTGCCAAAACTTTATTTTTCCTCCTTTGACATCCAGTTTCTTTTTCATTACTGAGGAGACTGGAGGGGAAAAGAACTCAGCGGTGAAAAGAGGAGGAAATCCTTCCTAACAATTGGACTTCAATAATTGAGTTGAGAGAAAGAATAGAAGTATCACGAACAGGAACTTAGTTTTACACCACTTACCCAAATGTAAATTTACTGAAGCCCCGTCGGTGTATTTCAATCAGGGGTTGAAATCCATATATATATTTGAGCTGCTTCGATTGAAACCATCATTTTGACACAGAAAGATACTAATCCCTAACGAATTGCTCCATTTTGGATCGAATCCGCCTTGTGATGGTTATTTTTGCTTCGGGGTGGATTCACTTTGACAATGTCTCCTACGTATTCTCATACGGCAATGAAAAGAAGATGGAAAGGTTGAATTTTAAGAGGCTGGTTGGCTAGTTCCCGGAAGGTGCCGATATCAAATAAACGTTGGTCGCCTTCTTTTGGCTCGAAACCCCTTTTATGACGTCACGAAACACAATAACGAAAAATGCGTCGTCACTCTGATTTCACCCATGTTCAACTATGGGTGAATAAATTCGCCACTCACAAAACAATATCAATGAATAGTGACAAACATTTGGAAATGTTATTAACGGATATATACAACAATAAAAAGAAGATGCAAAAAACTTGCCACATAGAGAAGGTACAGATATTAAACAATTGTCATGGAAACATCCATGACATTCAAAAGACTCCATGCGTCATCTTAATAAGCCTGTCATGCTGTGATGAGTCAAAACCAACAAAGGCCTAACCAAAATGGGTCAACCCTGTCCTATGATTCTTCCATCATCCTTACCAAAAATAGGTATTGACCAAGTAGATATCAATTTTTGAGATGCAAAATGCGTTCATTTGTTAGAACATCGCGAGGCGACTTAAAGTTTGGTTTTTGGTTCCTAAAATAGTGTAATAAGTCCCCTTTTTCAAAGTGTTTTCAAACTTCGCGAAGAACCTGGTCAGTAGCAGTAGTTAGTAGGAATTAGTTGGTTGAACGAAGTTCAAGCCCAACAGCTACAGATACTGTATGAAGACTGGAGAAGTCAGAACAATGTAGGTCTTCATCTAAAAGAGACCATAACGGAAAAATGAGCACGTATGCGAAGAAGTCCTAGCGAATCAAGAGTATTTGTTTCCGTGTAATCCTTGGCACCGAAGTTGGTATTGTAGACGAAATCAATTATTATTTAAATCAAATATTTCAATGGAAATGCCGCTCCAAGCAATTTGCCTATTGCCGAGCATGTCCAGCCTAATCAGTTCAGGAAATCAATTACGATGTGTTATGTGGATAACAAATATATTTATGTAATTTTATTGTTCGTGAAGGGTGAGCGGAAACAGCAAAAGATCCGTCTTTAGAGAGAGGGAGCCCGATTCTCTCCCTAGAGCTCTAGAAGAATCTGAACTAGCTCAGCCATCTTCGTTCAGAGAAAGGGGTAAACTTCGTCCTTCTACCAGGCTTCATGGTTTGGCCAGGGGTGGCGATTCATCCAACCCAGGGCCGTACGCTTTGCCGAGCACCAGGGATGCGCTTGAAGAAGAGGAATACTTGAACGCTATCAGCCAAGTCTTGGAGAAGTACCGAGACGAACAGGACCCTGAAGAATTAACGGAGGATGACCTGGAGGACGTTTTGGAATACTTGGGTAAGTGAAAACCATTAGGCAATAAGTGGAATCCATAAACACTAATTATAGGAGTAATCTTCAGATATACTCCTTCCTAATATTCAGTCCATTGGTCAAGCGATCATTGTTCTGATTCCAACAACAATTCTATACGATTTGAAGGCATACGTGTGCAGGCCAAACAATTATGGTTACTCGTTTGCTAATCGTAATTAATTTTGATCCTATTGGATTCTTGTATTCTTTAAAGTGAACATTCCAGATTCAGTTTGTTGCTTCACCTAGTTTCGTAGCGAGAGTGGAACCGGATAAGCGAAGAGAATTTGTGTGTGTTGGTCTGTATAAAAAATGTAGTCGAATGCCGCCAACAGCATATTTTTGTCTCAATCCGTACTCGAGAGATTTTTTAAAGATTTTTCCAGGAAAACCGTGTTTTTTCCTTTTAAACTCAAATGTCTCCACTTTGTCTCATTTAATTTTAACTGTTGACCTCATTTTTGAAATTAGCGTTGAATTTTGTATAAGAATAGTGTACTTGGGTTCTTAAAATGTACCATCCGAAGACATCAGTTCAAACATAGACGAATTAGAAAAAATAAAATTTCTGAAAACCTTGAAAACCTAGAGACCGGCAAATCTCATGAAAGCTGCTTCATCTAATGCTCTTTCCAACAGTATAGTCAATTTTACTTTTACTTTGCCACTTAGGGGAGAAAATTATGTTTCAATGTTAAAAAATGTGGGTTCTTCAATGAAATCGTTGGTTTTATCGAAAAATTATTATTGTTTCAATATACCATTTAATTTATTGCCAATAGATCATGTATCAAATATTCATAAATCTATCTGATATATATATATATATATATCATGTATAAAAAGAGCAATCGTCATAAAATTTAATATACATAATACTGGTCTCCATAACCGCAAAAGCTCGGGTGACCTGGATCTAGAGCCAACCGGCTAAACATTTAAGTAGGTCCCTACGTTGAACACGCTATTACCTCTGGTGCGGGTAATTGAGGCTCCCTACCAAATTCCAACATCCCAGGGTGAAAAGGAGAGAATTGAGCTCACTCGGCCGGTCAGGACGAAGCCCGTAATTTCATTTGTTTCTTAATGTCCCAGAGAGTCTCCCTATAAAATTTCAATTTTCCTAGGCTGAACAGGGGAATGACAATAATAGTTCTTTTTATTGAAATCGCTGGTGAGGAAAAGCGTGTTCCACGCTAAAGTAATTAATTTTGTAAATATCATGTTCCGGAAGAAATCGCTTGAAGCTCTTCTTTAAATTGGGAACGAGACAATCAAAACGGCAGACCTCATTTCGCTGGTGTAAAATGAAATGATTGCTAATTTTTATGGCCTGGAACTATTATGTAGTGTTGAAGCCGCTATATATGATTTCTATTAGTATTTGATTTGATTTTGATTTGACCCTGTATTCAGTAATTGCGGTCAACATAGTTTGTACTCAAACAATATTTTAAGCATCCTGACGTACAATATAACCTCTAAAATGTACAATGGTGACATAGTCTGATCTTACGACTGTTCCCTACAAGTTGATATTGGAGACTGCACTCATCAATCGCAGTATGCGTTTCTGTACTTTTAATTATTATAGTTGTCATATTTCTGTCTCTAACCAAAACTATCATCCCGTACCTCGTTTTAGACATAAAAAGGCCATACTATAAAGATTGATCGGTCTCCTTTGAAACGTTTCTTTATTTGGACGTTCAAATTATTACAAGATTTTACAAAAAAGGCCTTTCTGTTCTTAAGTAGATTTTTTGTATTAATCTCTAACGTTTCTTACCAGGAACTGGGACTTCTTTAGGGAGACGAAAAATGAAATTGAAAGTATAAAATTGTTAAATCTTGTAATTATGTGATTTTTAGTGAATTTTACTTTAGCAGAGTTAGTTATTTTTATAAGTGAAATTAGCACAACTATCTTTGATAGATTTTAGAGGCGAAGTGATTTTATTTGTTGACAACACAACATAATAATCAACATGTGAATATAACACATTTAACTAAATAAATTTATATTGGAGTGTCAGTTTGTATAAACAACACGTCCCCTCAAACTGGCAACTCCAAGTTCACTTGTGAAAACATGATGTTTTGCTCCAGGCAACCCTTTTGTCAACACATCAGCAATCATAGATTCCGTTGGTAGGTATTGAATGTCAATAGTATTTTCTTCAACACATTGCCTCAGGAAATGATGTCGGATGTCTATATGTTTTGTTCTCGAGTGCTGAGTTGGGTTCTTGGCAAGACAGTGAGCTCCTTGATTGTCATTGTAAATAGTTACAGATGACTGAAGTTTTCCGTAGTTTAGCTCAGAGAGAAATGTTTTTAAGAAAATTGCTTCTTTCGCAGATTCAGCTAGAGCCATGTACTCTGCTTCTACAGTCGACAATGCTACGGTTTTTTGTTTTTTGCTTTCCCAAGTGACTGCTGCTCCTCCCAAGAGAAATGCGAATCCAGTGTAAGATCGCCGATCATCTGGACACGCACCCCAGTCAGCATCAGCGTAACCAATGAGTCCTTTGCCAGTCTTACGAAATTTAATCGCGTAATCAGACGTGCCTTTGAGATAACGCAGGATTCTTTTTGCCGCTGCCCAATGGTCATTAGTGTATGCATTGTTGAATTGACTCAACATATTCACTGCGAATGCTATATCAGGTCGTGTGCAAACGGAAAGGTAAAGTAAGGAGCCTATGAGTTGCTGATATGGCAGTTTCTTCATCTCTTTTTCAGAAGGAATCATATCCGGTTTTTTCAGTTTCATCCCAGGTTCCAGTGGTGTCGCTACAGGTTTTGCATCCTCCAAGCCGAACCTTTTCAGAAGTTCAGCTATATACTTCTTCTGGCTCATCGAGATCGTCCCCTCGTCGATGTCTTGATGAAACTCTATTCCCAGGCCGTAGTGAATGTTACCTAGGTCTTTCATTTTAAATGATTTTTTCAGTTCTCTTTTTACTTCATTTATCCATTTGATGCTACTTGATGATATCCATAGATCATCAACATAAAATGCAACAAAGATAACGTCGTCTCCCCGCTTTGAATGGAAAAAACATGGATCCGAATTTGATGGTACCAAGAATTTTCGTAGACATTGGTCCAACTTTTTGTACCATTGCCTCGGAGCCTGCTTGAGTCCGTACAAAGCCTTTTTTAAACGACATACTCTTTTCCCTTCTTCATAGTTTTTCAGTAACTTTTCACTTTTTTGTTTCAGATTTTTTTCTCCTGTTTTTATTATCTTGGTCAATGCTTCTTCAAACATATCAGGTAATTCCATGTGAATGGTCTCTTCCAGGTCTCCATTCAGAAAGGCTGTAACGACATCCATTTGATGAACTTCCAATCTAAGTTCTACAGACAATGCCATGAGCAATCTTACTGAGCCCATTCTGACCACAGGGGCATAAGTTTCTCTGAAATCAACTCCATACCGTTGATTGAAACCCTTAGCCACCAAACGGGCTTTTCGCCTTTCTAGAGAACCATCCGCTTTCAATTTTTCTTTTAGAATGAATCTGCTCCCAATCTTATTAATGTTGTTTGTTTGTTCTACTAATTCAAATGTATCGTTTTCTATTATCGAGCTATATTCTGATATTATTGCTTCTTTCCATTCACGTGCTTCTGGGCTGTTCATTGCGTCTTTCATGGATATGTCAGCAATGTTAGCTATTTCTTCAAACGTGAAAGAGTTTTCAACTACTCCCTCACCCACCAAAATACAGTTCTGCGGTTGAACTGGCCTATATAGTTTCCGTGGCCTGCCAGGATTTCCAGACCGAATGATCCGAGGCCTTCCCCTCCCTCGGCTGGAAACTACTGGCTGCTCATCGTTGGTAGTGGAAGTTATCGGGTCAGGTTCTTCATCAGCTGTGTCATATTCATCAGCGTCTTCTAAATTTTGTTGTTGATTATCTCCTTCTTGTTCGTTTCTTGAATTTGTCTTCTTCAGTGGTATTGTAATTGATTTACTCTCAGTTGCTTCTTTCTTCAATTTCGTTTCGAATTCTTCATATTGATTTTCTTTTTGAAATTCATCCAGGAACCTTACATCTCTTGTTTCAGTTATTCTTCTTTCTTCTTCCAAAAATATTCTGTACGCTTTACATCTTTCCGAATAACCAAGAAAAATACACGATTTCCCTCGTGGCTGAAATTTTCCTTTGGTTGGTGATTTATCAAGAGCAACGCCCTTGCAACCAAATGTTCTAAAATGGGTTAGAATAGGGGGTTTACCTGTCCACATTTCAAATGGTGTTTTTCCATCCAAACTTCTTGAAGGACACCTGTTCCGAACGTGATTTGCAGTAAAAATGGCTTCTGCCCAGAATGATGGTGGCAGTCCTGACTGGATCAGCATACATCTCGCAGTTTCAACAAGTGATCGGTTTTTTCGTTCTGCTATACCGTTTTGTTCTGGAGTATGTGTCACAGTTAATCTTCTGCCTATTCCTGCTTTATCTAAAAATTCATCAAATGCTTTATTTCTATATTCGCTTCCATTATCTGATTGTAAAAATTTTATACGACCCCCTTTTTGATTTTCAACTAAATTTTTATATTTTATAAATTCATTTAGAACGTCACTTTTGTTTTTCACAAATCTTACTTCACACCAACGTGTGTGGTCATCAATAAATGTTAAAAAATAATTTGAACCTTTCTTGGATGATGTTCGCATAGGTCCACAAATGTCTGTATGAATGATTTCCAGAATTTTAGAAGTTCTAAAAGATTTTGTTGGAAATGGCTTCTGTGCCATTTTCCCCATGGCACATACTTTGCAGGTAGATAGTTGTCCACTAAATTCAACTCCTAGTGCCCTACGGTGATTTACGATTTCTCTCATACTTCCTTCATTCAGGTGACCTAAACGTTGATGCCATTCTTCGATATTATTAATGTTTCTTTTTTGTGAAATTACACGGCAATTCTCGATACCTCGTTCTTCAACATAATATAAATTATTTTTACGTTTTGCGGTCAGTATTATTCTGCCTTCATCATTTTGAACTACAGCTTCGTTTTTCGTAAATACTACGGCATGCCCTTTATCAGTTATTTTACTCACTGACATGAGGTTTGTACGTAAGTCAGGTACATGTAGTGTATTGTTTAGTGTCATAATTTTTACGTTTTCATCTCTAGTTATAGCTATTTTAACTGTACCTTTACCTTGAATTTTTGTCGATTCATTATTTGCGAGGTTTACTTTTCCATCAGAAATGGGTTCTCGAGACGTGAACGCTTCATCTTCGTTGCACATGTGGGAGCTGCATCCACTGTCCAAGCACCATACTCTGGAGTTGGTTTTCAAAGCGAATTCTTCAGTGAATAAGCTGTTGTCCCTTTCTTCTACTTTTCTTGCCTTTGGTCTGTAATAGCAGGAAGATGGTTTATGACCTCGCCTACTACAGTACGGGCAATTTCGGTTATCGATTTGCGGCCTATAAGCAGTCCATTCCCTATTCTGATAGTTTTGTTTTTCGTGGTTTTGTCGTTTTTCTGTATGTAATCTATTTTGATAGTTTTCTTCACCTTTAGAAGAATGTAGTCTATAGTTATTACCCCTCGCTGTCATTGCCTCTAAATTCCAACTATTATCTATTCTAGCATCCCCTTGTTCCATTATTTTTATTTTCAATATTTCAGGATCTGGCAGTTCATCTCGCGATTCAATGGCACATCTGAAGTTGTTATAACTATCTGGGAGGCTATAAAGAAGTATTACAGATAACATATCAGGGTTTATTGTAACTTCCATCATTTTTAATTTATCTACTGCGTCAAAAAACTTTGCAAGATGATCCCTAACGTTGCCATCCTCTTTCATTCGATATAAAATTAATTGTTTTAATAAGGTGGCTTTTCTAGCAGGACCTTTGGATTGGTAAATACTTTCTAATTTCAACCATAATTCTCTAGATGTTATACAATCTTTTACTTGTTTAATCTCCGAAGGTGATATTGCTAAAATGATGTCCGCTCGTGCCTTCAAGTCGGTGTCATCCCATTCTTCTGCTGCTTTGATGGTGTCTTGATTTCCTTCAATGACGACTGGACGTTTTTTCCTTCCATTGACATATCCGAGTACATCATTCTTGACAAGCAGGGCTTCCATTTGGACTTTCCAAGTGTCAAAGTTGTCTTTATTTAGCGCTTCAATTTTTACGCTCATTAATTTGTACTTGATTAATTTGTACCTATTTATTTTTTACTACTTTTCAGTGGAAGCTCGCTAGGAGCATAACCTCTTGTAAATATGTGATTTTTAGTGAATTTTACTTTAGCAGAGTTAGTTATTTTTATAAGTGAAATTAGCACAACTATCTTTGATAGATTTTAGAGGCGAAGTGATTTTATTTGTTGACAACACAACATAATAATCAACATGTGAATATAACACATTTAACTAAATAAATTTATATTGGAGTGTCAGTTTGTATAAACAACATTAAATATCTATCGTTTTCTTTTTACGATAAAAATCAAATTTAACAGTTTATGAGAATCAAATTTAAAATTGTGTACCTTTTATGTATGTTACAATATTTTTCCAGATGTTTTACCTAGTTCTCTGGTGACGGTAAAAATTATCAATTTAGAGTCCCTCAATCAAATAAGAGTAAATTTTGCTCAAGTTTTTAGTGTCTTTTCAAAAGTTAATTGGATTTGAATTTTTTATCTTAACCATTTCTAGAAATATTCTTTTTTGCAAAGTAGATTCTCCTCCTACAATTTTGAAATTGTCGAAGTACATAATAAAGTGAAACACAAACAGATAAACAAACCTAGGTGGGGCCTATGGGAGGGGGGGCTTCTTGCCCTGCTTCTTGCTGTAGATCCGATACGATCCGAACGGACTGAGACGTTTCTCCCACGTACACTTTTCCACACCCATCACTAACAATTTTACAATTTTAATTTACGATTTTGATGTTTTGAGTTTAATGTTTCGTCTCCCTGAAGAAGCCCCAATTCCTGGAGCGAAATGTTGGATACTAATAAAAAACCAACTTAAGGACAGGTTTTTTGTAAAATCTCCTGTGAGGCAATATATGTGTCCGAGCTTACGTATTCTATAGTACTGCTCTTGAAATAGTAATTCCGAATCGATGCTGTCTCCAAGGATTGAAGTGCGGTCTTTTAGCTTTCAGTAGAAGTATCTTATGATAGTACTTAATAGAGAGTTTTTGTTCTTCCGGTAATTTTCTAACCGTGTACGCAAGAAGACTTTAATGCCAACTGCGCATGCGCGATTTCTCGCGTCAACGTGCAGAACTACGCGTGTACGGGAAAGAGGCCTATCTACACGTAGGAGGGAAAAATGCTTCCGTTGGAATCCTGTCCTACACGTAGTCATCATAACCTGACACAAAGGTGCCCACAGTTTTAAAAGAGTAATGGTTCTCCCTCTGCCGTCTAATGACTTTTCCAATTTAAAGTTAAACCTATGATATATATATATATACATATATATATATATATATATATATATATATATATATATATATATATATATATATATATATATATATATATATATATAATTGTACTATTAAATAAAATTCCGTTGATTACTTGAACAAAGTACCTACATCGTCCAAAAGCCAGCTATTCTGTTCACCTACTTTTGGAGTGAATGCAGTTGTCGATACTTTTCCGATTTTAAAGTAGGTACCCTAACTGTACTTTGTAGGCATCTGCATGTACATTTCGTACTACAAAGTTGTATTTGCCAGCATAAAGATTCAGACAACGAGCAGGATTGTGTTTAAATAATACGATTTCATACGAAAGCTGTTGTCAGTTAAATAACAAATTGAGTAGGTTGGTAGTTGAATTTGAGCTTGGTACCCTCTCAGATCATGGAAACGACGATTTGATAAAGTAGATAAGGTACTAAAAACAAACTATTCTACGAGGCTTGATTAAGTAAACTTGATGTAGATAGATGAAAAATTGAATGATGAGACAAATAATATAAAATATGCCTGAATTGCGGCGCTCCCGGGCGGTCACCCATCCAAGTACAAACCAAGCCCGAATGGTTATATGATTGCTCGGCAGAGGATATCCAGTGTTGCTTTTGCAGACGATGTGACCTTGGTGGCAACTTCCAGGGCGGGCATTCAGGCACTTCTCAGAGCATTTGAAGATGCTGCGGCAGAGATAGGGTTGAAAGTGAATGCGAGGAAGTCGTTGTACGTAGCACTAGTCCCGCGATCGGGTAAACTGGTGATTCCGCGTGAGGGTGCAAATCTTGCTTCTGTGGGGGGACTCCTACCAACTGCTGCCGTTGACACTAAGTGGAAGTACTTGGGACTGGATTTTTGTGTACGTGGGGTGATCCCCAGGAAATCGGAGGAAGCCTGTCGAATTTTAAGGCATGTACATAAGGCACCGCTCACGGTCCTGCAGAGGCTGGAAGTTTTAAGAACTCATCTATTACCAGGACTGATTCATCAAGCTGTCATGGGTCAGCCAAAGAAGTACGAGCTTCACAAGCTGGATGTTGCAGTAAGGTATTACGTAAGGCGATGGTTCTGGTTGCCTTCAGACTCGGCAAATGCGTATATGTATGGACCAATTGGTGATGGAGGTTTGGGACTGATTCGAATGGAAACGGTAGCCCCGGAGCTCAGGAAGGCTCGCATGGCCAAAGCGGACCAGGCAATTTTCGGAGGTGAGACCGAGATACATCTGGAGTCAGCGGCAATACGGGGAGCAAGAAGGGCTGATGCGTTACATCAAACAACTGATGGCAAAGAACTTAGAAGATCTCGAGAGGTCAGAGCATGAACCAACTGGTTGAGGGATGCACATCAGACGTCTCCATCTTGGATGGGCCGAAGAATGGTGAGAATCCACTCTGGATCGCTCCCTTCCCGGCTGAGAGTCACCCGGGGAAGACGCCAAACAACCCGGGTCCTATGCAGAGCTGGCTGCATTGCTTGGAGGAGGGCTTATCTGGAGCATGTTCATGAGGAGCAACACGAGATAAACCAAGACTAATTTTAAAAAAAAAAAAAAAAAAAAAAATACTGAAGGAGGAAACAGAAAGTCAATTAACGACCAATATGGACGAAAGACGATGGCAGAACGAACCTGGAGTGGTGAAAGCAGGAAGACAAAACCCTTGGAACGGGATCTCCGCACTGGATCACCTGGAAAGGCAATCCTGTTCCCCTATGAGTCTTCTTGGAGACTTCATACACCAGTTCGGTGTGGAAGCCGGACCTGTGGACTAGACCCAAGTGTGCTTTTATTTTGATATATTCTGAAGTACTTGCCTTTATTTTTGTATTTATAACTTCCAAATATACATTGGTGATCAGACGAGAACCGATGTATTTAACGAGATATGGTCGTTGGTGAATAAGATTTTTAATCTTAGGTCATTAGTCTGTTTACTCGAACCTTGCTATTCGATACATGTGCGTCAGCTGATAAAGCAGAGTGTAAATGTACTTAAAATGAATTCGATCTTCTTCTACTCGATTTAGAATTCAAGAGAATCGTTGACATTGAAATACTAAAGGATTTCAGCGTGACGATAGCGTTTGGTTATTCGTGTGCATACGTGTAAAAATACGTGTAGAAATACTCGAAGAGCTAGCATCTGCAGTTGCTTGCTCTAGACGCTGCTCTACGCGTTAACGGGGGAAAATCTTACGGGAAGAACAAAAACTCTATTCGCTCTCTTACTTATATGTAAACCCGGAGGCTTGTCAAATTAACGCTATGGTAGTCGAAAAATTATGGTTCCAAAATACAAACATAATTTTTTGCTATAAAATAAAATATTACTCGTAAACCGTACATGGGTCAAAATCTTTATAAGATGATAAATCATCCACAAAAGATCCTCTGGGTCGCAGTGGAGGGGTTTACTGAAATACAGTACCCAAATCCCTCTTCCACCTGTAAATAAAAAAAAGAAAGGTGAGAAATCATTGGGAAACGCGTGTTGATTCTTACCTCTCACGTTTGTACATATTCTTGTGAACGTCACGTAGAACGTTTCACGGAAGTGTCATCTCAACCAATGTGTCGAGAAATTCCCAGCTTTTTGACCCTGAAAGTAAAGAAACAATTTTCCCACGCAATGTGCCAGTCGCTACTGATTTATGCCAAGCCAGCCTGGGGTTCAGCTTTTGTTTACGATCCAAAAAGCCCTGATCAAGGTCCTATTAAAAAAAATTCATTAGGTTTGGGACAAGGGATTTATTTAAAGAATTCCAAGTTCTAGACTTATTTAGACTAATAGATAAATCTACTGCAATTTATACTTACAAGCGTTTTGTAAAAGGTGGATTTGAAATAGTTAGTAATATTGGCACAAGAAGTTCGAACAAGATTACTCTTGTGAAATTATACCAAGGTTTAATTCTTCCGCTGCACAAAGTTCTCATCTATATAGAGGGATCATCCTTTTCAACAACCGACCTTGCGAAATTATTTCAACCAGAGTATCGCTTAGTGAATTCAGTGTAGATCTGAAGAAACACTATATGGCTTAACTGTCTCATTATTATTGACACACATTATTATTTACTCCTCAAATTTTGAACTTTCTATTATTTATGTAAACCGATAGAGAATAGAGCCATATACATCCACCATCTTTAGACCTTGATGGTGAAAATCCTGTATTGTAATTACTTATTTAAATAATCACTAACAGGAGAGCTGAATAATGAACAGACGCTCAAATTCCCTGAACAAGATCCTTCTTATTGGGAATTGTAGCATTTTTTGTAAAAATCTGTAATACATTGCTTGTAAATCTTTTTTCTTTTTTTTATTAAAATGCATATATATGTTTTTTTAAATCTACGTTTCACAGGAAAAGACTCGAAGAAGCGACCTTACGGCGATAGCTACTCATCTCCATACGAAGCATTGAGTGCACCGATGACTTGGAAACGAAGCGATCGCTCCTCTCACCACAAGCGTCCTTATGATGGACTTTTTGACGAACGCTATCCATACAGAGGTAAGCTGAGTGATTAAAATGAAATGATTAAAATAAAAGATTAACATAAAATGATTTTTAATTTAAAAAAATTTAAAATGAAATGATTAAAATGAAAAATTAAAATGAAATGACAAACACTATTATATGTAGCTTTTCCAAGTCATAACTCGGAATTTTCGAAGCCATTTTCAGAATTTTCCATTTCAATTTCAAAATTTTCCAGTAGGGAATTTTTGTAAAAAATGAAGCTATAGTCTCGGAAAATTTTTAAATCAAAATGTTTGAAAATGTTCTTCATTGAAATCCGTTTTGAGGCATTCTGAAACGAATCCTAGAGTTGAACGCTTTTTCATATATATTGTATTATATATATATACATATATATATATTTTTTTTGGTCAAATTTCAAAGAATGTACTCAAAAAATCACTTTAAATGACTAAAAACCGTTAAAAGCTCCTATATACTCTTACTTAAAATGACGACTAAAAACCGATTTAAAAAAATCCTATATCTTTTGGTAGAATATTGCTTAAATAAAGTTTATTAACTATAAAACAGAGCATTAACAAATTTATGTAGAATATTATGCAGAAAAATGTACCTACTTGAAATAAAATTTGCTAAAAAATCTATAAAAACTACAATAGAAGCTAAAAATTCAAAACCTCTATTTGAATAAGGGATTATTATTTAGAATACATTTTTTGCCATAAAATTAATAGTTACCTAACAGTTTCCTAGCACTCAGAAAGCTCAAATTTCAAAACAATTCAACATTATACAACACGATAATTTACGAAAATTCGGTCATACGATCATGCTGCATGACGAACTTTTTATTGTCAGAATGTGATCAATACTAATGTGAGATGATTGATGAAGTTCTGAGCCAACTACATTATACCTAACTGATTACATCAGAGCAGGAACTAAGAAAGAGTGGGGTGAAAAGAAGGTAGTAAGTGAGTAAGCCCAACGAGAGGCGTTCGTTACGAGGGTTGTTGAGGAACCAATTTATCGAAATAAGATTTTGATAAAAATAAGGCTTCTTTTTACTGCAGGAGCGCTTGTTTACTTCCGGTTGATGTGACTTGTGTGAGCTCCGCACGATTAGTTGCAGTTGGTACGAAATCCATGTATCATATCTCTGAATATTTATCTGTATGACGTACAGTAACATGAATCTCGATATCATTAAATCGCAGTGCGGGAAGTTCACTAGTTAATGGAGAGTTCCTAGTAGATCCGTCAGTCTCAATACGGCGTGCGGTAACGAGAAACATTTACCGCACCTTAAAGTCACGTCAAGTCCTTAAGGGATCTAGTTGTAACGCTAAATACACGGAAGGAGGTTATTTTAGTCGATTATAGCTTCGTTCTCAGTGCGCGTTCTGGGAGTTCGGAACGGTTCTGGGCAAGCGCAGTAGAGTTTTGTCGTTCGCAGTGCCAGAACGCCCAGTTCCGGAACGCCAAGAACGCCGAGTTCTGCGTTCGCAGTGTCTTCGGAACCCAGTTCCGAACGGTTCTGACAGTTCCCGTTTTTTTTCGGAACTGTGAGAACTCGAACGCAAGGACGTAGTTAACGCATGCGCATTTCACTATTTTTCGGATCTCGTGGAATAAACAACTTAAGTCTTCATCGACTTTATTCATTAAACAACCTTATATCGTTTTATTTCGCTTCATCGATCATAACAATTTCAGCTTCATTCTCTTTCTTTCATTTCATTCTCTTTCAGTCTCTATACGTTACCAAACTATTCTATAATTCGAAATGTCAACTCATCTCGTCCAGTACAGATAGCGATAATTTCGACGATGGTGTTCCGTGGTTTGTAGACGATGAGGACGAGATCGAAGTTATAGTTGGATCTCGTCTACATCCAAGAAACTCACATTTTTTTGAGAAAATCGTGCCAAGGTTTGACGACGAAGAGTTCGTTTACCACTTTAGAATAAGCCGTGGGCTCGCGGAAGAGTTAGCCCACCGTTTTCAGGCCAGCACCCTCTACCATCACCAGTTCGGTCCTTATGGCAAGGTATGGCAAAAAAAAGTTCCAGTCATGCAGCATGATCGTACGAGCGAATCTCGTAAATTATCTTAGTACCTATATTACGTTAGGTACATAGTTTTGAAATTAGAACACTTTGAAATCGTAATAACCAACATTATGGCAACAAAATTCGTTCTAAATAATAATCTGCGACTCAAAAAAGATTTGGGAATTTTAGCTTTTTTGATGAGCTTTTATCGATTTTCAGCAAATAATAATGAAATGTAAGTAGTAAAGGGATTTTTATCTCAATCCTAAGGATAGTTATCTTCTGGAATGACACATGCGTGTATACATATATGAAAACGCGTTAAACACTAGGATTCGTTTCAGAATGTCTCAAAACCGATTTCAATGAAAAAAATTTTCAAACATTTTTGGACCCATTGCAATAACTTCATTTTCTACGATAATTCGCTAAAATATGTATTATATGTATAAATATGTATTATGTGTATATATATATTTTTTTTATTGCCGGTTTGTTATTAATTGCAATACTTTAGTAATAGGCATCAAGAATTATACGGGCACTAAACATAGTAAACATATTCGAAAAGGGAGCACTGGAAGGTAACACGAGTTGAGCGAGGTTACAAACAACATAGGTTATTCCACTTCCAAGTTCTGAAATCGTTCGCAGTGCAGAACGCGGTTCCGGAACTTCCCGGGACTCCCCGTCCCAGTTCTCATGAGTTCGAGAACTGTTAGAACGCGCACTGAGAACGAAGCTTAAGTTTTTTACGGATTGTAATCCGTTAACGTATCTGTACGGAAGGCTGTGTTACCGTAACTCAATGCATCAGAGTTTCGGTGCCGGATTGTCGATACCGCATGACGTATTGTGTTTTACGGATCTACTAGGAACTCTCTATTGACGATGGAAAACTGATTTCGTGCAATTGTAGATGCGTAGCTCCCTATAAAAGAAGGTGTATACAGAGAGCAGACTTTTTCCATTAGGAAAATTCCAGTTCCCACATTGTAACGTAAAATTAAAGTAGTTCTGAATTGAAATGGAAAATTCCGGAGTCGGTTCGGAAAATATTGAACTTGGTTGGAAAAATTCCGATTTTGACTTGAAAAGCTATATTAGCATAAATATGACTTCCCTAAAAACATGATTGTATTGTATCGTAACCGCATTCACATTCCTAAGGGTTCATTTTTGTCGCCATACTTCACATGAAGTCCAATTTTCACATCAAAAGCATCAAAATGATCATAAATATAAACAAGCACCAGCCAGTCATAACGTATTATGTGATATTATTAGAATACATCTGAAATCAGATCATATGCTGTATTGATATTTGAAATAGGTATTCTATTCAAATGTTTACGTTCTAGAGAACAATACCCACATGTGAAAACAATTTAGCACTGAAGTATATTTTTATTTTCTGCAAAGTAGTGTGCTGTATTCTTTATAGTGCTTAGACACATGTTTTTATGTACAGTACCTATTTGTAAAAAAAAAAAAAAAAAAAAAAAAAAAAAAAAAAAAAAAAAAAAAAAAAAAAATAATAATAATAAAAAAAAATGATAATTCAAAAATTTTACAAAAATCAGTAGTTGGAAAATTATTTTGAAACACATGAATTGCCCTGGGTCTGGTGCAGATTTTGATAGATTTTTGGTAGGACTAACAGGGTTTACTCATATTTAACTCACGACATATTCTATCAAAAAATAAACATGTCTCTATAGGGTTTGGAGGACAATTTCATTGATGTACTTATTGCGTAGGTAGGTAATAATACATGCTTACTAAGCCAATATATTCCTGGAAAATCAAAAGTAAGAAAAATCATTAAAAAAAAAAAAAAAAAAAAAAAAAAAAAAAATTGGATCTGAAATGAAAATGAGATGACAAAACGATAAGCTGATTTTAAAGAAATTAACCGGATAAAGATGATGTTAAAATGCGTTAGGTAGGTACCCAGTAATACGATGCATCCAGAAGAAAATGCCGATTTCATCTACATCAGTCCTGGTTATCGCCTGGCTTTACCACCCGGGTAGACCAAAAGAGCAAATTTTCGCGTCAGTCCTCGAGTGTAAGTTCAAGTTTTGAATTCAATGTTCGTAACTGTCCGTAATACGATCACTGATAACCAGCACTTTTGTTCACAACCAAAGTCAATCATGGAAACTAAACTACACTCAGGTGCAAAAAATTTGGCCCACTCTCTAAAATGGAAGATTTTATGAAGTTGCGACTGATATTTTCTTGTTTTCGACAGGGTTACTGTCTGAACTCATTCAGAGGCATTGTTTGTTGTTTTCTAGCCAAGCGGATGAAATTGTTTTGATCTCTCAACGATAGGGAATCGTATCGAAATGTGATCATGTTTCATTGCCTCCTAATTTTACGTTATCTTCCAAACTGCGATTATGTTGATCATCAGTTCCACAGTAGTACTCAGCTGAGGAGCGAGTATTTTCCTGTGTGAGTGCATTCCAACCAAAAAAAAAAAAAAAAAAAAAAAGAAGCAATTTAAGAGAAAAAATGACATTCCCACCGGAAATGGTCGTGGAAGCTGTAGCTCTCATTAATGATGGAAGGTCACTGAGATATGCCGCTCAAATGCTAGGACGGCCTTATGAAACCATCCGTGCCACTGTTAGACGTTTTTGAGATATGGGATCGTACTCTAGAAGGCAGGGTTCTAGCCGCCCATGAGAAACAACAGCCGCTCAAGACAGGTACTTGTACACCTTAGCTTTAAGAAATCGATGATTAACTGATTCTCAAGGTCGTAACTCACTTGAAAATGCAATGGGAGTGGATTTAGGTGTTTGGACAGTTCGGAGACGATAGTGGGCCCACATTTGTATGCCAAAAGACCCGCTCGCGTTCCAAGTTTAACCCGTCAGCACAGGATGTTGCACCTTCAGTTTGCTCGAAACCACAGTGCTTGGGAACTTGAAGAGTGGAGGGATATCATTTTCAGCGATGAGTTCAGCCTGCGGGGCCCATATGGTCGTCAAAGAGAGTGGAGAAGGCCTGGAGAAAGGTTTGTTCCTGCTACAATGACTGGAAGAGAGCCCGCCGCCCAAGCATTCGAGCCGCATATCTCAGTGACTCCATCATTAATGAGAGCTACAGTTTGCGCGATCATTTCCGGTGGGAAAGACGTTTTTTTCCTCTTGAAGCGATTATTTTGGGAGGAATGCACAGGAAAACACTCGCCCCTCGGCTGAGGACTACTGTGGAAGAGATGAACAACATAATCGCAGTTTGGAAGATAACGTGAAAGTGGGAGGCAATGAAACATGATTACGTCTCGACACGATTCCCTATCGTTGAGAGATCAAAACAATTTCATCCGCCTGGCTGAAAAACAACAAACAATGCCTCTGAATGAGTTCAGACAGTAACCCAGTCGAAAACAAGAGAATATTAGTAGTCGCAACTTCATATAATCTTCCATTTTGGAGAGTGGGCCAAATTTTTTGCACCTGAGTGTATTATACTTACGCCATTAAATTTTGATTCAGGGATTTAATTGTATCCAAGGAAATTCAAATAGTGGATGAAACTATTTAAATGTCTTATTGGTCATGGTTTAAGAGTTCTCTGATTTCATTAAAATAAAAATTTTAAAAACTCCTTTTCAGTATTAGGCATTTACACTACACATGTATGAGGTAGTTGAGAAATGAATTATGAAATGATAATCATGACAATTTTTTCCTGAGGGAATCATAAAATTCATAAATACGGATCATTGTCTCCTAGTCACATTGTCTGTTCATGTGTTTCACCTTCAAGTTCGTACCACATACACAAAATGTTGATGTTTCGAATTGTGTCACTCGTGCCGCTACATGCATACAATTGAGCCTAGTATGACTTGAAAGTGCTATTGTCTACCCATGTTTGTTTCGAGCACCATAAAATTTCCAACGTATGTCCATTGACAATTTTATTGCTTTATTCAACAATGACCAATTAAAAATTTCGTTTTTTTTTATTAGACATACATTTTAACCCAATATTGAAATCTCTCAAAATTTCCGTACTTAATTCCGCATTATTTAATTCGTAGGATTTATAGGAAAACGGATATTCCGACAATCGTTTCCAATTAGGAATTTCCTAAAAGTGTCTAGTAGGTACATGAATCAAGTTGGCCTGAAGGTGAGTCTGTGAGATAAGTCTTCGTAATTCAATCCAGTCGTGATTCAATAAATAATATCTGAAATATACGACAAGTCTAATTGAATCCCATATAGTAACTATAGTATTCCAGAATAGTAATACCCAGAATTTCCCTCATACTTCTTGCCAAAGAAAGAGGTCACTAAATAGTTGGATCTGAGAACTAACCGAATATTCAAGGTTCAGAAATAATTTCCCCTTCTTCCACTTCAAGTGGCATAAAATACAGAACCGAAATATTTGAATTGGAGTGTTGTGGTGTGAAAAAGTCCATGTTGCCAGGACGACTAAACAATCTGCACTTGGTTCGGTAGTAATCGATATGCCTTAAGTCTAGATGGGTGAGATTAGTTGAAGGTTTGGCTTACAACGGAACACCATTGAGAGTAATGCCGAATTCTGAGAGAATGAAACTTGTATTTGGGATATCTCGTGAAGGAAAAGGTCCTTTACGAAGTGTGTGAGACATCATTCATTATATATCATGTATATCCTAAATGGATTTCAACAGTTGTCAATTTCGAAAGTTGAGTATTTATGAGTTGTAGTGAAATGATAATTGTGGATGGTGAACTTTATGATAACATGCAGCTTTTTTTTTTTCAAACATAAGGTTTGCAGAAGAGGTTTCCAATTTCCAAGAGGTCACCTTCTTACTACCCTCTTCCACTCGAACGAAAGAAGAAGAATGGCGTAGTAAAAACTGACGCTAAAACTGCTGCTGAGTTGAACAACATTTTTGACACCACCCCGAACTCCAGGTATCTTATTTACACATAAATAAATATTCTAACAATGTGGCACCCATAAGATATTTGTATCCAAATGGCACTTGTATATGGTTTCCACTTCTACAATCCCTCATATCTAGCTTCAAAATCGACAATAAACAGATAAACATATTTTTACTGTTTAATTCGAGGTCTACTGGCTGATAACGATTCATAATTACAATTTTCCATTGATTGGGTTATCAACATAGAGCCCTTGAAGTTTGGGAGATGGGGACTAGTTTGGTGGATTATGAATCATAAATTAATGGATTTCCGGATATTTGTGATTCATAATCCACCAAACTTGCACCCCCCCCCCCTCCCTCGAACGTCAAGGGCTCTTTTGTAAGCCCCTTGTGTATCTGCTCCTAATCTGGGTCACTGAAGATGATTGACCTGGGTGTATATCCTAAAGGTAGCGAGATCACTGAAGGTGGCCTCGCTGAGCGTAACTGTAAGAAAACAACAATTAATGAAAATGTGTTGAAACCAGAATAATAAAACTCGAGTATTGATAATAAAACTGAGGTATCAAGTGGCATACCATTTCAAATGACTTGCATTCAGGGTGAAAGAAAAACCACAATCTCCTTTAAACAAAAGCAAAATTGGTTTATTGAGAACTAAAAATACAACCTAACGATTTTAGAGGTTCATGCATATGGTCAGGATATATAGGACAAAAATATAAGTGATTGCTTGAACTCATTTAGTTACCTTGATAGGAATGTTCGTAACACTGCGCACGTTCAGCTAGAGTTCGCAGTCATAGCCAGGATGATTGTGGTCGTAGATGGGCCGTTATCACGTATCTCGGTGGTAAGACTCTGACAAAAAGAGTGGTATTGTACTGGTATGTACTGGGCGCACTACTTGAGAGAAATACCTGAGGGGGGGGGGGGGGGGGGGGGGGGGGGGGGGCTCTGGCTGTGAAGAAATCATGAACAGAACTTATGGGTCGCTGGCCCGCTTGCAAGCTCCTCCTCCTCCTGTTCCTAGGTGGGGGTGGGGCTGCCCCCTTCTTGGGCTCTTGAGAGGGGCAACAAGCCTTCCAAGGCAGGGGTAGTTTCGTATGGTGCCAAATTACCCTCTCTGGACTCAACTAGCGGCACCTCCTGCTGTCCCTTGTCCCCTGTTCCACCCCCTCACACTTTGTTGGTAACCCAATCAATGAAAAATTGTAATTATAAATCCTTATCAAACAGTAGAGCTCAGATTAAATATTAAAATTATTTTTATGTATTTATTTGACTTTAAGGGAAGATATGAGAGGTTGATGAAGTGGAAACGGCATACAGATGTCATTTGGATGTGGATGCCACTTCATATGTGAAGAATAAGGATAAGGGTGCCACATAGGTAGCAACATGTATATACGTGATTGATGAGTCGATTAGTAGTATATTTTATATGCAAAGACATAATAAATAAATACCATGATGAATGAATGTTAAATGAATATTAAATGAATAAATGAACGAATATTAACTTTAAATCGAGATTATTGGGATCAGGGTCATTATGACCCAACTTTAGGTTTCACGAAACAACATCGTAGTCCACAGAAAAGTTAATATTTATAAAGCAAGCAACTCAATTAAGACGATTTTAAACAGGCTATCAACTTTTATTCAAGCTACTCGACTAGCTTTTTATCCTGAACATTAATTACTTGTGTTGTGCTGGGTTATTGAATTAACCGTCACGCTTTGAATAAGCGATGTCAAGATTTATTAATGTAACATCGAGTACTAAGTACATTCACAAACATAAGCGAGGGAAACGCACAAGTACACCGAAAGCTCATAACTAATTAACTGACTGAAACCTTTACATTTTGGAATCTCACTTCTCTTTAGCATAGCTAGATGGCAGCAACGTACAGTACGTTAGTCAGAGACATATCATGTTAAGTACAGCTGACTATAAATTGCTGGATACATAGTGGACTATTGTAAGTACTACCTCACTAGAATATTCCAAAGTTTCTTTTAAACGGTTTTAGAACAGAAACAATAACCCTTTGAAACAATTAACAATAAGTAAATATCATCCAAGATATACTATACTTTTAATAGTTTGCAGACAATTTGCAACTTGGATAATGCAATGGATAATGATTTAACCGTAATTAACGTATTATACTTACGTGATTATCTTTATGCAAGATAATATCCATTTCATATTGAAACGTAGAACTTTCAATATGCATTTTCAAACGAATCGTTTCAGTTTGAATTCGAATGAGCTATTATCTAAATTCAGTTGTTGCCTATAGATAGTTTTCCTAAGTATTTTATTATCGCGATCATATTTCTGCTACAGATAATGCCTACGATCCCCAATTGACCCTCTTTCTACATCTTTAGTGTCTAGTGAAAACATTTACAGTTTCTCTAGTGGGAACATATAGTTCCACACTTTGCAGCTCTGGGGGCTATTATCAGACTTGGCGTACCCAACCACACTCAAGCTGGATTCACATGGAGCGGAACGAGCACGTTAAGTAGAAGGACGGAAGGATGGAAAAACCAGTGGAGGGGCGGCGTGGTCAGGAACAGTGTTCACACATGAAGGCGTCTCCGTGGTGAATGGAATCATAACCTTCCCACTGAAAGCCTCTCTGATCTGAAACCTCTACTTGGGGTTATCGACATTCCTATCCACTGCGCTTGCGCGGATCTCCACGGAACATGGGAACGGTATGAAAATTTCTACTGCCGACCGCTGTCCGACAACATGGCAGCCACCCTCAACTGTTGTCCCAACAGCCAACCAGATTGCGTTCTGTCCTTCCGTTCTTCCGCTTCCCACTCTCGTTCGGCTCCATGTGAATCCAGCTTCACTGACAGCTTCAGTGTTGATTCAGGCTCTGTAGATATGGGTGGAATTTCGTCAGTACATCTCTGATCTCCTCGTATTTAACTTTTACCAAGAACTTACCTTGCCTGAGAGGCAGATTTTCACACTAGCGTATGTTTATCTTCCCTTTTCATCAGCAAATTCCAACTGCCTCACAGGCAGATGCTCCTGCATTTATTGTACACTAGGGCTCAAAATAGGCGATTTTTCGTCATTCTTCCTTCTTCTCAAGATATTATTAAGTGGATACTAAACAATATATTGAGTCATTTCTTAATTTGTAACATCTTTTACATATATGCCTCTCAGGCTGCTATCCAACAAGCAGAAAAAAAATCCCAATAGATGGTTTACAGCTCCAATAACTATAATTTTTCCCGACTACAATAAAATAACCAACACTATTTTTCAATATTATGTCGATAATCAGCGCTTCAGCCAAGGAAGGGACTAAAGCGCCAAAAATAGAAAAACCCACAACTGTTAAATCAACAATCCCGTCAACCTCTGGGCCTGGCCAAAAAGAACAGGCGCTTGTTGGCACTCAAGCAGGGAAACCTCTCGAACTAAGGAAGAAGTAAGTTGAAAAGAAGTAAATGAACAGCAACTTAAATTGTTTCAATGAAAATAGTCAGTCGATACTAGATTGTGTTCGACATGGTGAAATATCTCTATGTAAACTGCTATACTGTTTCAATGATTTGGATAAAATATTGATAGAAACGCAAATTGGAAAAATTTATACCAACCACCAATAGCATTCCGAAAGAGGTATCAATATGTTAAAATGAATTAATCATAATATTTTTAATGGTTTACAGTACGAACGTGAAAAGAGTGAAATGAGCTCAGCTTTGGTGAGATTACAAAATTCCAGTCGATTGACGATTTGTAAATCACACTAACTCATCTACGAAATGATTAGTGGGAGAAATACTGAAATCCTGAGTGTTTTTATAATTTCCTAGCAAATCTTATAAAACTATTATAGGGAAATCTTAATTTCTGTATCAATACTTGCTTTCTTCAAAATACAATTGAGAAACTGTTACACGGAGACATTCTTGATTATCTTCCCTAAATTAAAGCTCCATATGTGCTATAGCACATACTTGTACCTATTGAAGAACAAATGGACACATTAATTCAGAAGTGTCTGATGTTGAGAAGAGAGATGAGAATTAGTTTAGAACCAACATTCCCTGTTGAATAATATCAATTTGAATGTGATCTTAACCGAATCTAGGTATTTTATAACATGGAATGATAGATTACCACAAGTCTTGTCTGATAATGCCATTTGCTATAACTCGTGGTTATACAAGGTATTACATCTTGAATGCGCTTCCTCAATGCTGAATAAGGACAGCGATAGAAAATTGATGATAGTCTTTTTTTTTTCAAGTTTAGTGGATTGGAATTTTTTGTTTGGGATCAAGGCGTAGTTGTAGCTCCAAAGACTTCTCTTCATGTTACGCAATGTTGGGAGGGGTCTTAAGCCAGCATGAACGTCACCTGAACACTTGACGTTGGGTACACAACATGTCTCGCTGTGCGCGCCCCTACTGAGCTGAACTGGAACCACGTTCCCCCATAGTCTTTTCGCTCCAATAGGTTCCTCAATAATTATTAATCCATGTCCGCTGCAAATAGATCAGAATGATTTGTGTAGTTTAGTGGTCTGGATGCTCGCAAGCTCGCATCTCAAAAATACATAACATCAAGTTGTCAATCCCTTAGTAAAAATTCAGATTAGTTTGACAAATAGATCAGAATAATTTGTATAGTTAGGTGATTCGGATGCTCGCAAGCTCGCATCTGAAAAATACATAACATCATGTAGTCAATCCCTTAGTAAAAATTCAGATTAGTTCGGACAAGTAGATAAGAATGATTTATGTAGTATCGTGGTCTGGATACTCGCAAGCTCGCATCTCAAAAATACGTAACATCAAGTAATCAATCCCTTAGTAAAAATTCAGATTAGTTCGGACAAGTAGATGAGAATGATTGGGATAGTATCTTGGTCTGGATGCTCGCAAGCTCGCATCTCAAAACTACATAACATCAAGTAGTCAATCCTTTAGTAAAATAAATATTTGTTACACGAATAGATCAAGGTGACGTTTTACAGTGATTTAAAACATTTATAGAATGGCATTCAAAATTACGTTTCGGAGGTTGAATTCGAATGCAAAAAACATTACCACGAGCTTAGAATCGAACTCGGGTCCCTCTCCTTAGCAGTCTGATGTGCAATCCATTACACCACTGAGAACTTAAGAAAACAGTGAATAATCACAGAACTTAGCTACCCATAAGAGAGCTCATTTCCATTGCCAGTTTACGCTAGTTCAAATTCAGGTCGGTAGGGGACATCTTGTGTACCTAGTGTCTGGTGAACCTGAACATAGGAAGGTGAATTTATCAGGAAAGTAGATGAGGAGCAAGGACACAAGCTGTGTCCCCCAGATTTTATTCTGCAATAAATGTACTACCATGAACACAAACCACTGGTGGCTATACACCCCCAACGGCAACGTTTCATTTTTACTCCCCTCATATCACCGTCGATAGAACTGCGCTTTGCGGGGCCCCTGCCGCTCCATTGATTTACTCAAGGTACCTACTTTCTAATCTCTTCCGAGGTAGGATTATTTTCAGGGCAGGTTTTATGCTCTTATTGGTTTCCGCTGTTTCTTGCTTCCTCACTACCGAAGGTTCCTAGGGAAGCTTTGTGTTCGTGATAGAAGTAAAAAAAATTTGCTCACTTACTTTTTGCGTTTCAGAGCTTGCTGTGATCAATTTTGGTTCCGTGTCTGTGGTAAATCCTTGTCACGCCCAAAACTATACCGAGTTTCAGTCCAAATCCGATGAAATTTTTTGGGATTGTACGGGTTAGCTCCTAAACGGTTCTCTATAAGTGGACAATGCCATCGAATCAACAATACCCTGTGCGCATGCGTAAACGTAAATTTCTCTCATCTGTTGGTTCGCTTTCGTTCAAACTGGGCAGTTATTTGAGTATATGTTCTAGGAAAATTCCCGATGAATTATATCGCAATTGGTGGAATATCGCAAAACTAATATCGGTTGACACAGGCAAAACTCCGAGTCTAATGGAACGATTTTGATGAAATTTTCAGGGATTATGCGGGATAACTTCGAGACGATCCCCTATAACTTACATTGCCGTAACATAAATAAGAGTCTGTACGCACGCGCAAACGTTAATTTCTTATATCGTCGATTTCTTATCATCTATTAGTCCAAATTCGTTCAAACCCCGGGAGTAGATGGGTATATGATCCAGGAAAATTCCCTATGAATTATATCGAGTGGAGTGTTAACTATAGCGCACGCGCGAAACTATTTCTAATTTCACGGTGAGAAAAAAAAGAAAAAAAAAAAAAAAAACGCTGTTTTTGCGTGGTACTGCTAGATTTAGTGATTAGTCTACACCTGAAAGTGAGTCGTAGAATTTCTCGTTCTGTGGGTAATGATGAAATCCTGGAAATTCTGTGGGTAACTGGGGCAAAATAATGTTTTCCCGAAAAGGGGATATGGGATGAGCCCCTTATCACTGACACCTAAAAGATTGATTGTGACATTATCCCTATTCTGACTCCTCCATTCACAAAGTGAGGAGTTTTTCAAGCTTTTCCTAAGCAAGATCGGTGGATGTTAAGGCTCCCTTTCCGAAGTGCCAGAATCTTGTAGTTGCAATAGCAGGACTATCACACAGGATGTATCTTGCTGGTTCTGACTCTTTGCAGAAGAGACGTCATTGCACTGTCCTGATTTTACCGAGTTTGTAAAGGTGTTACCTGCCTTAAAGGACTTGAAGGATTTTGCAAAGGTCCTTTCGCCTCATTGACAGTCAAGAATTTATTGTTTCTTTGAAATGGTGAGAAACCGTTTGGATTGCCTTTGTCTTGGACTAGTCTTCCGATTTCTGGACCTGTTGAACAATTAAACTATTATTGAATTATTAATGATTCCGAGTTTGAATCTGACCCTATTTTCGCAAGTTGATCAGCTCTTCACTAAGGGAGGATTGAGAGTTTTGCGTGACCATATAGAAAAAAATCGTTTTTTTTTTTTCAAGTATAAATGATAGACAATTTATCATTCAAGCATCTCGTTTCCGTTTTCTGTCCGACAACTTTAGACAGATTTTTATTTTTTCGCATTTAGCCTTATGTGGATAAACAAAACCAATACGCTGAAGGTTGTTGGTGGACCTATTGCGTACTGAAATAGTGAATATCGTCAGACTTTTGAATATACATGCATATGCTTATACATTGCACTCCGTTGTTTAGCCTCAGGTATTGCTCATCACTGATGGCCTGTTCACCCGATCCGTTATTCCATCGTAAAAACAATCACTAGTTTTGTGATAGCTCGGTTGCAACTGTTTCATGATCTCCATAGTATTAATGCATGGTATCTAAAATTCACTTCAAAAACGTAATTTCATTAGTACACCACTCTTCCGATCTGTTCATAAAGTTTCCAAGTAGTTGATTAGATAAATAGAGTGTATTATTCCTTATATGGTAATTACAATATTAGCGTTAGCTTAGAGATTGGATCCAGTAGCAATAAAATTATATTTCGTTTTCGTATGAAATTTTTCCAACTTCCACTATTACACTCGTATTATCACAATATAACGCAAGGGTATAAATGATTATAAATACATATTTTTCAACTAGATAGATACATAAAATGTGTGACGGTGTCCGTATCTACCGGGACAGCGCATCTACCCTGCGACCTGTCGCGGAGTTGAACGCGTCTTCTTGGTGTCTTTCAAGCTGTGACTCGGAATAATTCTATTTCGAACATTGGAGGAAGAAAATCTCTGACTACACTATTACGAGTGAATGGTGCTGTCACAATCCTGTACCTTTTTGATGTCGAATTTGACGACGCCCCCGCTCCTACATCCCATATCCGTCGTACTGCTCAGTCATTCCCTCATCACAATGATGATGACCAAATGTTTCAAAATTATATAGAAATAATTATTGAAAAATGATGAAATATAACTGTTAACTAAGTGCCTGTTTTAATAGGTATTTACTTTTGCTATTTTCGCCTGATTTGATGCATTATTTTTCCAATCATGTCCAAACGCTCTTAGTTGAATTTATTATGACCATTATAATAATTTCATTCCGAGTCATACTAATGTATTTTTCCCCTTTCTCAGAGTTGTTGACATGTTTTAGTTTTGTGTTACCGCTTTAATTTGAATTGGCAGAGTGTGGAAATACAACCACGAAAGTGGACTTTTTGTCCTACATACCTACGATGTAGCGAACGGAAAGGTACACTCGATGTTCTCAATCCGAATACATTTGTATTAAAATATGCCATCACATAGAAAAAGATTTAAAATAAACTTCTACTGAACTTTTGATTGAATTGTCTGATTTATGTAAAGGAATACGTAATCTTAATGTATTCCGTTACGGTAGGTAAACAAGATAGTGCATCAATCTGGCGACTGGTCCTGACCTATCGCGATGTCAAACGTTAGTTGTTGATTTTTCTAAATGGAGTAATTGGGGATATCTCAACAGTGTATTAATAAGGATTGGAACAATCAAACCAGTATGCACTATCGACTTTTAATGGTGCTGGCTGTCAAAAATCTCTGCCATCATTATTGATTTCGCATCTTGTGATGTTGGTCAGATAGTGCGTCATATGGTAGCAGAGCGTGGTTGAATTACCTACGCGTTGAAATTTATTACACAGAAAATCAATTCACTTAATTTAGACCGGCCATTCTTGTAGGGAAACAGCACATGGGTTTTCACAAGGAACCCTCGTTAACTCATATGAATATTATTGTTAGCCAATGAGGACTTCGTATTTATTTATTTATTTTATTTTTTAATTTTCTTCCCTCTCTATATTTGCGAATTTTCGTAGAAACTGAAGCTATTGCAATGGCTCAAAAAATTCTGAAACGATTCCTGAAGTTTGCGCTTTTTCATATGTATATAAATGTGTGTGACATTCCAAACGATAACAGGATTGAGATATAAATACCGTTCTTGCGCAAAAAAATCAAGCATTCCAAACGAAAGGTTGAGTTCGTTGGCCAAAATTTTTTGAGTACATTAAATTGGTCAAATTTTGAAAAATGTACTAAAAAAATCACAGAAAATGGCTAAAAACGGCCAATCGTTAAATTTATATCTTTTAGCAGAATTTTAATCAAAACTAAACTCTAAACAATTATCTAGGACATTAAACAATTTTTGCTCAAAATTGTGCTGAAAAAATTACTTAAATTTCATTAAATTTGCTAAAAAAAATCTATAAAAACCTCAAAAATAACTAAAAATCCAAAATCTCTTTTTTCATCGCCAAATTTTATTTAGTATGAGTTTTTTTTGCTGTAAAATTGGGTTTTAACAATTTCTTTCTACTGAAATTGCTCCAATTTCAATACGATTCATCAAACTATAATACGATAGATAGTTTATGAAAATTCGCTCATACGATCATGCTGCATGTCTGGAACTTCTATTATATTACTAATTCACGCCATGCGCTCAGCCTCATTATTTTATTTTTCAGGGGTTAAAATCTCACATTCGTATTTCGAGGACTTATGTTACTATTTCTTTATATCTTCTACTTACCTCTGGGAGCAATTACTCAAGTCTTCAAAACTGTGAAACTGTTAATTTATGTCCCGGAGGAGTGCGTAATCCATCCAAGTCTCCTATTTTGAGCAATGACCGTTTCCGTTGACTTCCTGAAGTAGAGCATTGACAAATCGATACTGTTCCTAATTTCTGGATTATTATTCCCAATAAACTACCAATGCATCTTGCATTTACTACTCGTAATTAACATGAGTTCTTCACAATAAAACTATTTGAAAAGTGCCTATACTGCTAATGCTTAAACAGCTTTGTGGTTTTCCGATTGAAATTGGAACACACACTTCTTTTAATGTTTTCCATCACGCTGATTCTCATGGAACGACATTCAAATATTTCAAAAACATGTCAATAAATTGCTCTTGTAGCAAGATGCCAGTAAGGACTAGTATCTATTTGACTTCATTCGAAATAGATATTCACGACTCACTGAGCGAGGTGGACACATTTTGAGTGTTTCGTGGCCATTTGTGTGAAGCGCGTTGTATTCGTGTTTGTTGTAAATTGACGTAATAACGAACCTAGTAACCTAGTTGATTCTCATCATCCACACAAAGACTGGTTTCAGAAGCGTTAAAAGCCGCTGAATTTGCCTATAGAAAAAAATATTATGCACTGAAAACTGAACTTTTTTCTCTTTTTGTCGTGCCTTGTATACCTAAGATACTGCATAAATTGTGGTAAAAATAGTGTTAAAAGCTTTTCATTTGATATTCAAAAATAATAATCAACTGTTCCATAGAACTGTTAGAGTACCTATCAATTTTTTGTTGAAGTCAAGTATGCATGATTGGCATGTGATAGTACAAATAGACTTGAAATGTGATGGTCATAATCATCACATATAGAACCATAATTATCAATAGAAACTTATTATAAAGGTTTTGTTTCTAAGATCCATAGATTGGTCACATTACTTTGGATATGACCGAAAAAAGAAGTCTTCTGATTGGCTTGTGGATCAATATCTGCGAGAGTATGGACTTTCTCCAATGGCGAAGCGAATTCCTCAGCAACAAACAGCTGATGATGTGGACAGCAAGATGCTTGCTATGGAGGACATGATCGTGGATCAGGCCATAAAACTCACTGGGGCTCACGAAGGCAAGGACAATCAAATCAATAATTTTTCGGATCTATATTTTCATAGAAAGAACCAATCTTAAGTGCTCGTAGCATCAAGTAGTCGAATCAAATGCACTATTTATATCAACTGCATCAATCAGGGTCTTGGTATTTATTTTGCGAGAATAAAACAACGGAATGTCTAAATGGGGAGGTCATAACTTTCACCTATCATTTCAGGAACTAAAGATCCAAAAGAGTTGAAACGAGTGAAGGATAAGTTGGAAGCGGATCTGCGTACTGCCTATAACCTTGAGAAAATGAGACTAGCTCTTGGAGAGTTCAGAGAAAGCATCGCTGCGCAAAAAGCAGTAGCCCCCGCTTCCCATTCTATTTCAACCTCCAAATCATTAGGTACAAAACGTAGATGAGTGGTAATAGAGGCATTGTAGAATCATATTACTTGATCTGTATAATGTATACAGAATACCGTATAATGTATACTTGAATATATATTTTCAAATTGTCCCATGAAAATATACCTCCAATAAACCCACCCATGACACTCTTTAAAATTTGTTCTATATAATTGAAAATAAATATACCAACTCTTCCAATAAAAATACGGGAAAACACATTCCTCGCATGCTCACAAACTTCTTAAGTACTGGTGGGGTTGAAAATATGATTATTAAAAATGCACACCCACATAGGTGTGAAATATTTCCTCATATTTTGTTCAGGTCATGAAAGTAAGGTGAAAGAGGAAGAAAAGAAAGAGAGACTCGCAACTTCTCCAGTTCCTAAAATCGATAAGAAACTCAACGCAGAGCCTAAATTAAGAAATGCATTACTAAGTGAGTAAATCGTAATTCAGATTGAGGATTCGACAAGTAAGTGATAACAGCTGATATCTCCACAAATAAAACTACCTCCAAAAAAAAAAAAAAAAAAAAAAACTTATTTAAACATGTTTCCCACCAATGGTCTGGATACCGGTAAATGTGATATTAGACAGTTCTTGTTTTTATTAGAGTAAGTGGCAGCTGTGTAAAGGATGCCCACTATAGCCTGTCAGTAATGAAAAGAATACGTAGCCGTCGGCGCCTGGCGGCGGGGGAGTAAAACATAAAGCGGGGAAATTTTCCCATTTTTACGATTTTTCGGGAGATTTCTTCCCTGCGAACGTCAGCACTGAATCAACTCGCAAAAAATGATAAGCACGGATCTGATAGTTGATTATGGGTAATTCCTATCTCAAAACGAATTCAAACATTAATACTCGCCAATTTATATGGCTTATTACTAAACTTACCTTGGATTCCATAGCGAAGGTCGTTAGAGAAAGGACGAAAAGGGGTGAGCGAGAATGAGGAGCAGTAGAAAATTTAGTTACAGGACGCACCTAGGTACTATTTTTATTTTCAGAAACCTTTTGTAAAAAAGAAAAAATCAGTCGTCTTCTGATGAGAAAAAATTGCTCTCGTCAGAAGAACTGTTAGACGAGCTCCCAGCCAGACTGATGATCAGTTCGTCCACTCGATTGTCAATGAGGCGGTCGTTCATCATGTATTTCATTTCCGTTTCCTTGACGTGTTCACAAACCTGCGAAATAAATCGAAGTTCATAGAAAATCGTTGACCGATTCGCACCATCACAGTCTTCCCGAGAATGCCTTTTCCTTTCTATCCTTTCAGGTACTGAAACACGCTGAAGATTATTTTTCTAGCCTGCGACCGAGTTGCCTTCCCACTTTTCCCTGCTAGTGAAGTACCCGGAGTAACTGATGGTTCCATTTCTCAAAAAAAACATCTCTCTCAAAACACAAAACAACTCTTTCAAACACAAGGAAATATATCCAATCGACAGCACACAACACACACGAAAACCTCAATCGTAAACGGCGAACCAGTTTCGCCAACACAACAACAAAAGTTCCTCTTTTTTCCCGGGCGCTTGGCTTTAATGTGCTTCTTCACCGCCAGTCACTGACACCTACGTATTCTTTTCATTACCGACAGGCGATAGTGAGCAGAGTTCCAATAAACTCTATTCTGTGTTATAAAAAGATGATTGGTCACCTCACATTATCTTTGATATTGAATTTGATCTGGTATTAAAGATCAACTTCTTATAATTACGCTGTTAACAATCTACAAAAATCGTTAGTGATTAAGTAACTCTGGCGGTTCAAATAAATTATAATCATTTCTTATTTTATCTATACAGTATCTCGTATTTAATCTGGGAACCTTTTCAGATGTTGAAGAAAACAATGATGATTGCCCGGTCATTGACGCCATCACTGAAAGATGCGAAGGCTTGTCTTCCTTCATGAGAATCGGCAGAAAAGACAAGTTCTTGAAAGTGTGCGGCTTCCATCAACTTTGTTCGGCTTGTGTGAGTTTTATTTTTGATAAGTAGTAGCATATGAACTATTGCATAAAAATTCATCAGGCCTCTGACCAATAAACGAGATAGCTAACAATAGCTTACAAAACTATGTTTTATATATAAAATGTACGTAGTACACTTGTGATACAGCTTACGATAATATATTTGTATCAAGCATATTTGCTTCATTCATTACCTAACTCTGCTGTTTCCATCTTAGGTAGCATCCACTTTATCCTTTTAGTCGCTCATAAGGGGCTAAAATTCATTATTAGATTGTTACCAATCTAATATTTTTAGGGTACAAGGCTATCCATCATTTTTGGTATCTGATAATGCTACCATTTTCAAAAGTGTTCAATTCCTGAAATATTGCAAAGAACGAGGTATATTTCAAAAATGCATAGCTCCAAGCCATGCAGCTACGAACGGCCTTGCCGAGCGAAGTATACAAACTTTAAAACGTAGATTCAAAGCTGCAGCCGATGAGCCGACGCCTCTGACTACAGAGCTCCAGAATATCTTGTTCAGATACCATGCAACACCTTTGGCCTCAGGTCAATCACCTGCTGAACTATACCTGAAAAGAAAAATCCGAATTCGACTGGATGCCCTACTTTCAAATATGAAAGCTCTTCTCCCTACATCATTACAAGTGGAGGAGAGAGTTCAGGCAAGGATGTACCTTGGAAATCAAGAAGTATGGCAATTTGGTACTGTAACCCAAAAATTAGGGCAATACCATTACAATGTGAAACTGGACATAGGGCGCACCCTGGAGCGTCATATCAACCAATTATTACCAACTTTGATTCCAAAAAAGCAAGTAACAATACCTGACCTGAATATTGGACATGGAAATTCCTATTTGCCTCGACTTGGAATACCTGATTGGCCTCCAACCGTTAAACCCAGAAAATCAGGTAGAGGAACATAGAATGGGCCATCAGACTACACAGGAACCTCAATCGTTCGGCCATGAGAATGGCTCTACGTCTAAACCGCGAAGGTCTAAGAGAAACCATCGTCCTCCGTCATCCCTTCAAGACTTTGTTACAAGATGAACGTTGGGACTTGAGGTGAAGGGGAAGGCTAAATATCTAGGCATCATAATAGATAGTAAGCTAACTTGGAACTCTCATCTTGAGGCAGTCTGCTCATGAGCCAAAGGTGCACTTATGTGCACACAAAGAGCTTGTGGCAGAACTTGGGGTCTTACACCCAAGATGGTGCACTGGATATACATCACAATAGTAAGACCTGTAATTCTTTATGGGGTGGAAGAAGGTGCAACAGTAGAACGCCTGTGGGGAACTGGAGAAAGTACAGGGATCGGCCTGTCTTTTAGTTACCAGCGCCATCAGGAGCGCCCCCACAGCAGTAGTATCTTACGGGCTGTTGGGATAGATGTTCTCTACATGAGAAGTGACCAAACTGCCCTGGTTTACGACTTTCATAAGGATTTCAAGGTAAAGATTACTAGAAGGGATGAATGGACGGGAGTCAGGCCTCTTAATCACGTTGGGGATGTAGTCATCTACACTGATGGCTCCAGGATGGAAGGAAGGTCTGGGGCTGGTATATTTGGTGGCAGACCACACCTGGAGGCGTCATTTCCTTTGGGTGAGTACACCACAGTATATCAGGCAGAACTGTTTGCAATAAGGGAATGTGTGGATGAGAATCTGAGACAAGGAATGAAAGGGAGGAGTATTCTCATTCTCTCAGATAGCCAGCCAGCTCTTAAAGCACTTGCAGCACCTCAAACTAGGTCAAGACTGGTGAGGGAGTGTTGGGACGAACTAAATACCCTGGGAAAGGACAACAAGATTACCTTGGAATGGGTACCTGGGCATTCAGGAGCGGCAGGAAACGAACGGGAAGACCAGCTAGCACGAAGGGGGGCCTCAAACCAATTCATTGGGCCGGAACCCGTCCTGGGTATAGTAAAATGCTCGGTAAAAACCACTTTGTGGGAATGGATAAGGAAGGAACACAAACGGCTCTGGGATAACACCCCAGAACAGAAACACGGAAAACTGGTAATGAACGCACCTTGCCATTGGAGTACAGCCGCCCTAAATCTCTCGAGGAGGAAAATAAGACTCTTGGTGGGAATGGTGACTGGGCATGGGTGCTTCAGGAAACATCTGCATAGGATTGGAGCCTACACAGCTGATCCAGTGTGCAGAATGTGCGGAGAGGAGGAAGAAACCGCCTCTCATCTACTCTTTGAATACCCAACACTCGAAGCTAAATGATTCAGAACCTTTGGGACCCTTGACCCAGGGGAGATAGTATCGTTAGACAACTTTGTGGGGGGAATTCTCAGTCTGGTGGAGGAGGGGGATTGGCTCCAGAACCTATAGGTGAGATAACTGCACCTCGGTTTCGGTGCGGTGGAGGGGGAAATTGACCCCTCCCACGGACCCTGAATTAAAATAATAATAATAAGATGAACGTTGTAATTGAGTGGGGGAGAATATTGTGTAGGTAGTTCACCGTTGCCACAAAGACACTTCAAACATACTAGCCAGTTATACATTCATACTGTGAATCATACATCTCGTTGGAAACAAGATACCACATTTTCCATTTTTTAGAAATACCGAGTTTTGTCATTGAGTAAAACTGTCATTAATCTTGTGTTCATTATTCAAAATAAATGCGTGCAATAGACATCAATAACTCTTATTCAGCCACAACAAGTTTCAAATTGTTCATTTGCTTTTATTATTGTAGTAAAACGTCTAAATTTAGGAAAATAACGTAGATAAATTATTTTTCGAGAGTGGATGAAACAAAAATATTGTGTGACCCCAAAAATACCAGATATTCAGGCTCTTGCGAAGATGTTTATAGATGAGGCCATCAAAATTTCGTTGTCAATCAACATTTCATATTACATATTTTAAAAAAATTACAGTTAATATTATATTAATATCATATTACAGTTAAATATTACTTGAAATTTGTGGAATAATTTGGAATAATCAGATAGTGTTCTTTAGAAATGCAGTTACTTAGCCATTAGTTGGATTCGCTCACTGGTTTTGACTGCGTTTGGGAGTGAGATGCTTCTTCAACGGCTTGGCCGATTTTCGTATATATCACTCAACCATGCTGGTAAAAGTAATGGTCGATTCACACATCTTACCGAGACTGAAAATATATTCCTAATGTTGAAATAATATATTTCATATATGAATTATATGGGGATGTGAACCGTTTAATGTACAGAACTCTTTTCAGCCCACTTTATCTCTGCATTTGTAAGAAGTATACTTCACGCAGGTGTCATTGTATGATACAATTTCAAGAGGTACAACATTCAAAATGGAATGAAAGTGGTTTTACAAAATGGGATTACAAAGGTCCCATTAACAGCCTCGTGCTAGACTCGTGTTAAAAGTTCTATAGCTCTGCAATAGGAAGCAATGTGGAGGTCGTGGGTTCTGTTCTTTATATTGAAATGAAATGAACATCAGGGAAGTCCGTTTGAAGGAGATATTCCACCACCACTTTTGAAGAACAGTAATACTATTTATTGTGTGATTGGCGAAAATCAGCCAAGCCACTGAAGAAGCGTCTCACTCCCAAAAGTAGTAAAAAGGAGTGAGAGACTGTTGTTTATTTGTTCATTTTCACGGGCAAAGCCAAATTTACAAGAAAAACATTATGTTACAATGGATGAATTATTTCTTAAGGTTGTACAATGACATAATAATATAATATATAAATAATTTCAGTATAATATAAGCAAAATGGCATCAATCACTTCATATACAAAATTAAGAACTAAAAGACAGTAAATGAGGGCGAATGAAGGCATATATGAACATTTATTAGGGCACAAATAACAAGGACAGTAAGTTATGGTATTTGAAATGGCTTGAGCGCGTCGCGGCGAAAAGAGGAGAGGCAGGAGTTGACAATGCCCACACCCACACTGTTCAATTCTCTCTGCATCCGCAGCAGCAGCAGTGGGGAATTGAACAAGTAGTTTGTTGTTGTGGGTTGAAAGCACAGCACTCCCGGGCGTGATAGAAAGGTTAGCTTGGTCCAAATAGGATGTCATCATGCATTTTGTGGCTTGTCACCTTTTGTACGTAAAGCGTCTTGGGAGGGGGGGGGGGGGGGATTTTTGGTGGTCTAGGAGAAAAAGGTTGGAATGTGCGCCGTACAGGCTACTCAGGATGGAGTCTATCTTTTCATTTTAGTTTTGTTGTCCGAGAGAAGCTTCCAGTCAAATTTTGATTCCCTTGGGTGAACAGAAGAGAATTTATTTTACAAAGCTGATCAGGATATAACCCATAATTTTATTAATCCCTCAATGCCATGGAGAAGTTCCCTATTAAATCACACATTCCTGGTGTGGGTAGGAGATAATATAGCTTACTCAGCTGATCACGAAAGAACCCCTGAGTTTATTCGTCTCTCGATGTCCCAGGGAGTCTCGCTATCAATTTCAACTTCCTGGGGTGAACGGGAGAGAATTGAATTCAGTCAGCTGATCAGAACATGTTCGTGGAGGCTCCGAAACCCCAAAAGGCACTTCGTCAGTTGAAATGTAGCCTGTTTCAAATTTCATCAAATTGACTGAGGAGAACTGTAAATGTGAGTGGGTGGAAAAAAAGGAGACGAGAGAAAAAGAAGAAAGTCCAGAAATATGCATTTTGACGTCTCGTTTTAGCTTATAGAATGAATCTACCGTTACATCAGGTGACAGGTCACCGTTGGCATCAGGTGACTCAGGGGGCATGCTTCTCTGAAAATTACATTTGAGCCGGTAGGGTGAGGTCGGGAGGGGGTAAAAGTTTGGCCGAAGTTCTACTTTGTTACTTATCTCGGCTCATCTCGTTGCAATATATATTGAGAGCTTGGCAATGCGATTATACGATGGTTTATTGAAAGCTTGGCAATGCGATACTAACGTCTTAGTGAAATTGCATGAGCAGTCTGAGAAAGCAGCTTGAAAGATCCATTAAGAGGTTTCAAGAATATGCATTTTACCCTTACCTTTTTTGCTTAATTGCTCGCTGTGTATGTATTCAGGTGAAATGACTGGCAAAATTAATGGAAGCATCAGTTCTCATTGAGAGTTTTTCTGTTTCAGGGAGTTATGTTAGGCGCAGTGGAAGAAAACCAATGCAACCAGGCCTACGTTAACGAGAATATGGAAATATGCGACGGAGATGAAGAGTGTCTGAAACAGGCCCTTGAAATCATGCTGATGCTTCAGGATAACAGCAGACCAGGTTCCTCTTTTGGTTACAGGCACATTAAAATACAACCTATCAATTGTGACTACTGGTCCAACCCCTGCCTCAACAACATCCTCCCGTCAGTCCTTAGCAGACGCCGATGAGCCTGTTCATCGAGGTCTGTCCCCTAAACCCCCTTCTTCCCTTCCGCTACCCAGACCCCTGACCCCTTACAGATGTACTTTAGATATTCTGATAATAACCCACCATTCTTAATAGTTGGTCTGCAATGTCTGTTGGATGAAAAAAGATACCCAATCCTTCATAGAAACCAAAGACATTGAATCACACAGTATATCTACCCTCCTCCCCGCCCTAACCCCACTAAATCCAAAGGAGCACGACAATCCCCATTGTCTTGAAGTCCACCTAAATATTTTCGTTACTTGACAATATTCATCCTTTGGCAATGAAAATCCGATATTGGACATTGAAATGAATTAAAACCTGAGCATTTGTGGAAGATAGCGGTTATTCCTTATTAAAAATGTATCTAGAAACGTTAGGGCAACTAACCAAAAAATTGAATTGTTTTAGTGCAGCTGCTGCTCGTTGTTGTTTCAAACTAAACAAAAATGAGATTCGTTTCGAGTTAACTCATTTGATGCCCTTTTCGTATCTCTAGTTTTAATAATTAAATGTTATTTGTGCTATATTTATCAGGATAAATGTTCCCCAGATTTTCCTTTAGAGCTAATATTATTGTATACAAGGCTATGTGGTGAAATTATCATGTTCTCATGGGAACTTGGAAAGAGAGTTATGATCCAAAGAGTGTCGGTTTTGCAATTTAATTTTGTCGTGCCCACCATTGTTCCTGCTGGATTGGAGACAATTCGAAATCAACGTATCTGATACATATTCTAATTTACAAAAATTTGGGAGCATTATAAAAAACCACGGAAATACATATTAATACATTAAACACCCAATGAAGTTCTAGAATGATGAAAAGGGGTCTACTCTTTTATCTGGAAGGCTAACATGGGATTTATTCTCGGGAATCATGTGTAGAAACATCATCATTTTCTCTTCACTCAACGTTTACAGAAATTCTTCAGTCAGACCCTTCTAACAAATTTGGAAAATCGCAATTGCAGAGTGTTGGGCATTAATACCCAGATAAATTGTTGATATAAAAAATATTAAAATAGTAATAAGGCAAAATAATGTCGACGAAAATATAAATTATTTCCGTATATCAGAATTTCCTATATCTGTTATCGATAAAAATTTGCTCTTCCACTTGATATGAATTTGGATTAGGTTGTCAATTGGGGTTCAAATGGTAACTGCGTGATTTATAATCTTTATTGAACTGGTTTGGGATTATTAAACTTATACCAACTTTCTGTTAGTTTTTAAGATTAGTTAGGTGCCTTTCGCAGGGATAGTGGCACCAACCTTGACTTTAAGTGTAAGTATAAAATGGAAGTGAGTAGGAAGTGAATCGGGAAATTTGGTTCAGCTAGTCTGAATGATTAAAATCCCAAGAGCTAATGATAAATGTTTGATAACAATAAAGTGCCGATAATATTGAGTCAATTTGAACTGTCGAAGTATAAGTCGTAATTTTAATTATCTCATAAGTTATGAGATATGAGATATTATCTCATAAAAGTTTCATAAAATATGTCTTCTGAACTCACCTGACTCAATATTATCCGCAAGTAATTGATAGAGAAACAGCAGCATCGAAACCCGTAAAATCAAAAGTTGGGATGACAATAATGCAACGTTATCATCGATATGATTTAGTGTTTTACATAACTAAAGGGAAACATACTGGGAATAGTTACCAAATATTAAGTTTAAAATATGTAGATGTAAGATTTAGATTATCGTGAAGAACTGTACAGCTGAATGTGAATGCAGTTTACATTTGAAGATCAAGTTATTCAGCTGTACAGTTTTCTATATAAGTCTCCTTGAAGGAGAAAACAGCTTAACATTAAATATAGCATTAGATGTGTGTGCTTCGTTTAGATAATAAGAATTTCCATATAATTAGCAGTCTCGAAGATGAATGTTTAACCGCCGAATGGTGAATTTTTATATATATTAAGAGTTCAGGGAACCGTAAATTTACATGACAGCACAATTAGTGATAACGTATGTTTTAATTAGGTAATGGTCAATGATCGGTACACCATAATGTAAGTTTGTTACGATGATGATTATTTATATTGAAACAGTTACTTCCATATTTGGCGTTTAATTGTTGATTGGTTTACTGATTATTTGGATGTTGGGATTAGTGATCTAATCGCGGAGGGGAATTACAATAGAGCACCGTAATTTTCTTCCGCGATTTGACAATTAGTAGTGAATTTGATTTACCTAGAAGTTAATGAAATACCAAGCTGATGATTAAACGCCGAATTTTCACGAAACTGCTTGGAATATTATAATCAACACCCGTGGGTTTAATAAATTTCTTGAACCCAATTTATTTCTGGAGATATTGAAAACAACGCACATATCTTTTAGTCTGAAATGAATGAAGCACTTTTCCTGAATGATCAGCCGTGTGTACTTGCCAGTCCGAATGATTTACGCGCTGAATTTCTTGATGGTAAATGGATTTTGAATTATAATACTTGGGTGCAAACCAGCATTAACTTCGGATTAAAACCGAATATCGATTAAGCTATTTACAAACGAACTTCAATAAACAAACATACTCCAAGAATCATAACTTCAGATTTTCGTAAAAGAGGAACTCATATGGACTTCAGACAAGAAGAAACACGAATAAATGAATGTATTATAATGAATCATCTTATCAATAATATCGCTTATAATAGTGGGTTGTGGCACTATTTGACGGAGACTATGCTTTATTTAAATTTATTAAAGATGAATTCGTAAATGTATTACGTTATGAGTAAACAATATTGTCTACTAATGGACGAATGACCTGTGCTTTTCTCCTTAAAAACCGTGAGTTAGTTATATGGGAAAATTACGATCTCTACCCATAATTTACGCTCACTCTACTCATAATTTTCCCTCATGAACTTAAACCTGTTTTCCTTTTGCGGATTTCTAATGTTTTCTAGGAACATACGATTTTAATAACATTATAAAGCACAATCAAGTACACAACCCCAATAATGAAAGTTCATATAACGTATTTAGCGTTTCCTCTTCCCACCATAATAAATGGTCAATGTTCATCTCATAATCTATTGACCATAGTGGCCCACAGATTCACACTTGATCAACCAATTATTATTTAAGAAAGGCAAAATAAAATATCCAACTTCATTATTATTTCAACCACACCGTCTTAGTCGAAAAAATCCTTTTACAAATAGGTGTTAAAAGTTACAACGCTAATAATAACAACAACAATAATTTTAATTCTAGAGGAATAAGCTGTTACCTAGTTTTAAGAAAAATCCGGTACTTCAACTTCAGAACTTGGTAAGTCAATAGGATACGATAGTCAATACCTCATTAGTGGGAGAGAGCAGTGGGCAATGATTAGCACCGATGGTTTCAACGCGAAAAAAATCAATCTCGAAACTTTAGTTCATGAACTTACCATGCCATTTTGGAGTAATAATTACAAAATGATTATATGGCTTCACTATTACTGAAATTTTAACAATAAGAATGATTTTACGTTCTGTATCAATATCTAACTTTATAGGAAATGTTATTACATCAATAAGAGCCACATCGCTGCGTCGTTTAAAATTTAACATTATACAATATTTACCAAACACCTCTAAGTAAGCTAGTCTAAACTGTAAGTTATTATAAGTTTGGTTAAGCGTAAAAATACCATTCCAGTTCAATAGTTGAACTTTACTGATCATTAGTGAAGCTGCCGTTTGAACCACAGCATACAACCAAAAATGCAGTCTGAATAATCCATCAATTAGAATATGCATGGGATGAGTATAAAATTGAATGTTCTACACTTTGAAATAAATAATATGGGTTTGGCAAAGAATTTCCTTGAATATTAAGTACCTATATTAAAAAAAAGACAATAATGAATTTTATTTGTAGTATTACTTGTTCCCGCGTTCAAATTGCATGTTCCAGGATCAGACAAAACCCTTCGCAGATAATAGCTGTGTTCCTCTTTTCAGTGTTTACAGTGTATCATGATTCTAAATAATAACACCTACTTGTAGAAAGGTTTTAGTAAGGTACCATTCTTAAAGTATGAATCATATTTGTGTGATCTGGTAAGCAATTTTCCTAACAGTGCATAAGTTTTAAACCGATAAATGGTCAGCATTCATACAATTCTAGCAGAACGTGGAGATTGAGAGAGTCTTTGGATCTTCAATGTGATAGGAGTATTGATTGAATTTTATTTATGGATCAGAACAAATTTGCGTATAATTATTAACAAAGTTGGTTCTAGTTTGATGTGTGAATACTTTTGACATTTATCTCATTGTACTAGCTCTTTGTGTATCTATCTACAGATATGACTTTTCAGGAATATGAAAATATGTGGTTATTATTATTATCATTATCTATCATTATAATTGCATGTTATTTGAATATTACAATTTTATTGTGACTATATTATTGTACGTCATGTTAATGTACTTTTGTGTAAAAATATACAAAAATTAATATATTTTAGAGTGACATTTCGATGTCAGTTCCATATTATCCGTTCCCTAGTCCACGAAGAGGTACGAGTTCTACTACAAGTCAAGACAAAAATATCAATCAGACAAAAATTTCATGAACGAATTTCGAAAAAAATACGATTTGCAAACGTGGATTGATGGGTAGCTTTAGAAATAGCCTAGTTTTCTCGCTCGCTTCGCTCGCTCGGTATGGCTGTATAAATTCGATGGTCTTTACTGTTGAGTGGAATATGTAGAATGATTGGAAACGGTAGATCACTAAGGGTGATTTGAAATGTTTAGGGGATGTTGCTCGCTTCACTCACTCTCTGTGGGATGCATAGATGCGATGGGATATATAGTCCATCCCGAGTTTGTAGGAAAACCCCGTTGAAGTCCGACGTGTGTAGGGGATGTAGCTCCCTTCACTCGATAGGGGTGTGTTTTCTCGCTCGCTCGGTGTGGGATGCATAGATGCGATAGGATATAGTCCTCATATCATCGAGACCCATGGATCGGGTGGGGGTGGAAAATTTGAAAGTTGCTTACAATCCCTTTCCATCAACAATCCCAAGGGAATGGAAAAAATAAATAAATAAATAAATCTTATAAAAGGGTCAAAACGAAAATAGTAAATTGCTGTGTAATATGTCCATTAGTTTTGTCTGAAAATCTGTTTTATAACACTCGCAACTTCTTCAGTTAGTTATTATGAGATTTTACTGGCATTTCCAGGGTTAGTACAAGTTTGGCTTGAGAGAGTTTTCGATATTCCACGATTATTATTTGCCCTTATTATGAATGCATCTTTATTAACGACCTTACACATTTTTATATAACTATACACATTAGGTACAGCATACGAAACTACAAAGTTATGCATTTGAATTATCTGTTCAATCGTGTTGAAAATGTAAATATGATACTGTTTGGCAGACGTTTCTTCTTATTACAAGACTTTACAACGTTTCTTTATTTGGACAGTTCAAATTATTACAAGGCTTTACAAAAAAGGCTTTTCTGTCTTTTAGACCATCTGGCCTGATGGTCTTTTATTAATCTCCAACGTTTCTTCCCAGGAGCAGGGACTTCTTCAGGGAGACGAAAATTAAATTCAAAATGTTTCTTCTTATTGGCTAATTGGAAACAGATAGCATGAAAATCGAATCCCATCTACTTATTGTGTGTTCATGTGATTCCTAAGATAAGAGAAGAGTTGTATAAATCATTTTATTTCAAATTCGATACTGGTTGGGGTTGGACATGTACAGAACAATTTGAAGTCTTTGTGCCTTAAGGTTGTATTCAGTGGATGATATTTTTTTGTAGCATTGTCTTATCAGGTATAGCAATGGTGACATGTAGCTATGGCTAATATGAACTAGGTGGTGATGTGGGGAGGTGTGGGTCCATTATGAAGGGGAGGTCAGGAGCTGGTATATTTTGATGGAGACCACACCTGGTGGCATAATTTCTCTTCGCAAGTGCAGTACAGAATATCAGAAAGAACTTTTTCGCAATAAAGCCAAAGGCGTGGCAAAGAATCTAAGGTGCGGAATAAGATGGATGGAACTTATTTGCTCGGATAGTGAAGCAGATCTTAAAGCACTTGAAGCCATCTAGACTAGGTCAAGATTGGTTAGGGAGTGCTGGATACCCTGGGGGAAAAACAACAACTTTACCTTCGAGTGGGTCCCGCAGCACACGACGAGCGAATCTGCATGCAAAAAGGGGGGAACAGTGAATTTCATTGGGTCCGAACCGGTCTTAGGCATAGCAAAATGCTCGTTAAAGACCGCTTCGTGGGATTGGATAAGGAAGGAACACAAAGGCCACTTGGGAAAACACCCCAGAAAAGAAATATGTAAAGCTGGTATTGATGGATGCACTCTGGCACTGTAGGAGGACAGCCGCTCTCAAGAGGAAAGGACGACTCTTAGTGTGTATGGTAACTGAGCACCAGGGAACACAGGTGTGCCCAACACTCAAAAATAAACGATTCAGAATATTTGGGATATTCGACTCAAAGGAGATTCTACCAGCCAGAAGGGACCCTCAGTCAGAAGGGTATCCTCAGTCTGCTGGAGGAGGGGGATTGGCTCTAGAACCTGAAAGAACCTTAGGGAACCTATATGTTGGAAACAAGGGAAGGCACAATAATCTATCATGCTGCAGAGGTAAAAGTGTCCCCATCTGCGACTATGAATAAAATAATAATAATAATGTGATGATTAGGGCACGGATTCGTATCTATTCACATATTTTTAGTTGAGTTAGAAATCTTAATGAACATTAGTTTAACATACGTTTTTAGGCATTCTGAATCATCTGAGTCTCTTTTCATTTTACATAAATATATTTACATATTTCACTATAAACCCATATTTGTTATATTTTTCTCACATAATTTGCATCAATCACGATTTTGCGGATGTTTATGAAATAAAATCCCAAGAAGTAGTTACAGAATGGATTAACAATATTAAGACAGCGAGTCGTTGTTTCCCACTACTGATATGCTCCTAAGTTATAGTTCGTTGCATGCGTACAACTGTAGAACCCTCAAAACGGAAAGGCCCGATTTAGTTAGAACCACAGTAACAGTAGAATGATCGGAATCGTTTACTTCCCTAATTTTTCAGAATCCCTCACTCCCTGTCTGTAGCCCAAGATGAGTATCATCGCAACCACTGTGCCAAAACTATCGTAAAAAGATGCCTAAGGTACCTTCAAAATCAAGGAGCCTAATTTTCTAGCATATCGCTAGTTTTAAATATGCTCCATTTGTCACTATAGACCATAGTGAAAAAAAAAAATCCATTGACCTCGGTGGATGCAGAGCGATCCTTCAGTCACTACAAACAATTTTAACAGCTAACAGGATTTTTGTTTGATAATTAAAAAAAAGTATATATATATATATATATATATATATATATATATATATATATATATATATATATATATATATATATATATATATATGCTAAGCTTCAAATAATAATTAATACATTTTATTATTATTTTGATGTCACATGATCCTTACCTTCACTTGCATACTATTGGAAAGAATAAATAAACAAATAAATTTTAAAAAATAATAATAATAACTAAATATATATGTACCTACATACGAGTATTTGACAGTTTTATCACGTATATAAATCCAAGCCTTAGTGATGTGGTGATACTGACCAAACAAACGTCAGAAAGAAGCAAGCAAACACCAATAGCAAGTACCTGTATGTATACATTTGTAAACCAGTATATTAAATTTTTAAAAATACCTTGCGCATAAGGCTAAAGAGTGATGAGCGTTGAATAAGTTTTTCATCCTCGTTTCAACAACAATAACTAAAGACACCGTTATTGTTTGTTACTGGTGATGGCCTAACCGTCGAAATCGATTTAACATTGTAACTCTTCATTTTTCGTGGAAATAGACAACGTTTTTTCACTAACTTCCGTTTTGAAATGGGTTTGCACAACTTAGTCGCCAGTGATTTAGTTCGTATTAGCTTCATAAGTTTAACAGCAAATAAATTAGCTCCGTAAATCAAGGCAAAGGTTACACTATTTTTCTTGTGTTTTCGTTTTGTTCTGTGTCATTGTTTTGTGTCTTTGTTATACGTATCATTGTTCTGTGTCGTTGTTGGATGACAATTTTTGGCAAAAAGGTCTCCGTAAAAGCGTATTCTCTGTTAAAAGATATAGACTTACTAATCAGATTTGCTTCCATTCTAGTGATCAACTCACAAACATAATGCACTAGTTGTGAAATATAATAATTTATTATAATGGAAATGGGCGCCGTACAATACAATCTTTGAAAGATTTCATGTTGGAGCTTGACAAGGAAAGGTGTAAATAAGAGGGAATCTGTAATAAGTTTGGCGAAAAGGTTGTATGAATGGACTTTGAAATTGATCTATTGATTTTATTGGTCTTTGAAGTTGAGCTTAAGACGGCTGGTGTCGAGTAAAGAGGAATCCAATGTAATTCGTGAGAACGAATGGAAAATAACAGCCGACCGAGAAAGGCTTCACAAACTTCTAAGTGATTATTCAGTCCCAAGCTGCCTGTTTCATAATAAATCCCTTTGACATTTTTTAGGTGGTGTGTTGATAGTACCTACCTTCTATCGTTTGATATCTGATTCAGAACTCACGTATTCCATTTCAAAATGTAATAGGATTCCAGTAAAGCAGATGGCCATTTCGAGAAATGATAAAAACTGTAGTTAGTGAAAAAACGTTGTCTATTTCCACGAAAAATAAAGAGTTACAATGTTAAATCGATTTCGACGGTTAGGCCATCATCAGTAACAAACAATAACTGAAGACACATTAGAAAGGACACAGCTTTTATAGTCACAGGTGAATGGAGATTGCATCCCATTGGTCAAGAGAAAGGAAAGGGGAACTCTACTATATGTTTCAAGAACTCAACGCCCGCTACACCTCCTGTGAATGGGAACTTATCGTGCAGTATGGGATAAGGTTCATAGGAAAAAGAGTAGGGAAAAAGTTTCCAATCTGGTTAGGGAAGATATAAATTTAGGATAAAAGCAATGAATGAGTACCTATACTTTATTATGGGAAAATTTCTGATAAAATCGGCAAAATTCTATCATCGAGAGGTTACAAAGTAGGTTTTAAAACTAAAAGTAGTCTTAAAGCATTACAAGGATCCGTTAAGGACAAAATCAATGATCTGGATAAAAGTGGGGTTTATAAACAAAAATGTTCTTGTGGCTACGAATATTGCGATCAAACTGGTAGGAAATTCAGGGAAAGAATAGACGAGCATCAGGAGGATTTCAAGGAAAATAAGGGTAAGTATACATTAGCGAAACATCTTAAGGAATCCGATCATAGTTACGATTTTGATTTGACAGATAGACAGTTAGTAGAATTTCTTCATTTTTGACCAAAGGGAGAAATGTTGAATGTTCTTGAAAAATTCGAAATGATCAAAAGTGACAGATCTGGTAAATGTTTAAATGAGGATATCATCCATTTCTGTAAAGCTTGGAGTTTTCCTTTCAAATTGTTGAAACCAGTAATTCTTCCCCTCCTTTCACTTCATCTGATTAGCTATAATCCCCCTTAACTTTCCTTGTACTTAATTGGTTGTACCTCCTGCCCCCTTTCCTTTCCCTTGACCAATGGGATTCAATCTCCCTTCACCTGTGACTACAAAAGCTGTGTCCTTTCTAATGTGTTCTCAGTTATTGTTTGTTACTGATGATGGCCTAACCTCGAAATCGATATAACATTGTAACTCTTTATTTTTCGTGGAAATAGACAACGATTTTTTCACTAACATCCGTTTCGGAATGGGTTTCCAAAACTTCGTCGCGAGTGATTTAGTTTGTATCGGGAAATGATGCAGGCCAAAAATAATGTTGATTCCCCCAACAGCGTACAAATTTTTGTTTGAATACACAAAAAAATCTGTACAAATCAAACTTTACTTTGAGTTTCGATTCCACTCTATTACAAAAATGATTCGTGCATTAAAACATACCTACCTATTACTTGTTGAAGGAATTGCCATATTTCTAAAGTAGTGGGTCCGCTAAACAGAACAACACAGATGCAAGTTCTCAATTTCCTGAAATTGAATCGAAGGGATGGAAAATTTTCTTGTGTTGGAATTTTGAATTTTTGATCTAAGAATTGGATTCTGTGCCCATAAAACCCCACTACTGTAATTTTTTAACTCGATATTCCAAATGGTTTGGCCATAGGAAAAACGATCCAACAAAAACAAACAACGTGTATGAAATCATGATTTTAACTGATTAAAATCTGACAGTTTGAAGATAGTTATACTATTGACTAACTTAAGAATGACTCGGATGAGATTGTATCGATTAAAATGATAATTTGACTAGATGATCTCACTTTACATTTAAAAAAAAACCTTATTGCGGGAAGTCCGAAAAGAAAAAAATACGGTCCTTCATACATTGTAAAAAATTAGATGACTAAATATGTCTATAAATAAAAATGTTGAAAGAATACTCGAATGTTAATAATCCTAATCTGATTTTTTTGTTTTTAACTGAAAGATGTGATTTTATATTATGACCTTACCAGCCAGCGCACATTGACCAATCGCATGCGTACGAATGTAATCTTCTCTAACAATTCTCTAATCTTCGGAACCACGTGTTGCTAATTTATTTTGCATTATCGTATAAATTTAGTGATTATACGATCGAAATGTTCTATAATGCGCATATGATGCTTGGTATGATGCGCATATGATGATGCTTGGTATGATGCGCATATGATGCGCATATGTTCTATGATGCTTGGTGATAAGAATCCTTGGCAAGTACAAAATGATCAAACGTAATTTGATTTTGAACAGCTGTCTGCTTAATGCCTTCTATCTTCTTCACAACATCCTGATGGCCTGTCGTCGTATGAATAAGATATGAATACATACATAAAACCTTGTACACCTGTTTCTGAACTGCTCCTGAAGAGGATATTTCAAGAAGCCAGTCAGTGTTGTAGGTAGAATGTGTTGGCTGTGTGAGTGCACCGGTGGTAAGAAAATCAATTGACGTCATACTCTCAATCTAATTGTGAGAGCATTCCATTCATGTTGCTCCACGTGAGACAATACAATGAAAAGAGCATTTCATTCATTGGCAAGGTACCTACTTACCTCAATCAACTTCCATGTGATAAGCTGCGTTTCTTTCCCGTTCCATCCACTGATCCTATCATCTTCTTGGTCACTCAATGTCTTCGATTACGCCCACATCTACTTGTACCAAAAGTTTCACCATTCCTTGATCAAAATTCGATTGTATGGCGGATTTCTATTGATGCCGCAAGCGTAAGATTATAGTTGATCCAACGAGTCAAGAAGGTTATGGATGATATCCTCGTTCGTTGCCGACCAAAAATATTTTCGTATCGACTTAGTCATTCTTGGACAAAACACGATTTTCTCATGTACGACAGCCTACTAAAATGAACGCAAATAAGCAAGTTCACGCAAATAATCAGAAGAAATTCTCCCTACTCCCCTTTAGGAAGTACCAAACGTTGAAATTAGTGGCCCACAAGTATACACAAAGCCTTTGTAGAAAATCTGACCTTCTCAATTTTGTTAATCTATTACACGTGTTCATAAAGGACCCCGCACTATATTTATTACCGTTGCCCCCTCCATTCATCCCCTCCCTTCATGAAATTTGAAACTCTTGACATATTTTCCAAACTTAGACCTAATTGAACAAAAAAGAATCATGAAAATCAGACGAGAATAGTTAAAACGCTATGAAGATGCTAATAGTATTGCACCTTCACTACGGGTGTTATCGGACTTGCCCCTGTCAAGCAGTTAGTCAGGTAATGACAGCTGGACTTGTCCCCCTACGATCTCAGGAGGAAAAAGTTCCAGTCATGCAGCATGATTGTATGAGCGAATTTTCGTAAATTATGTGTTGTATAATGTTAAATTGTGTTGAAGTTTGAGTTTTATAGCGCAAGGAAATTGTTAAATATTAATTTTACCTTGCAATGACCGGTAATGAAGTGGGTGATCTCGAGACTGAGCTTTACGACCTGCCAGTTAAGTACGGTGGACTGGCAGTGGAAGATCCTGTAAGAACCGCCAGCCTAACCTTCAACACATCCAAAAGAGCAACCCAAGTATTGGCTCATTCAATCAGGTCTGGAGACTCATTCAACTTGGAAGCCCACGAAAATCATATGCATGCTATTCTTACAGAGGAGAAAAGGCTAAAGGTTGCATCGAATGTGGAGCGCAGTGGTCAAATAATTTCTCAGCTACCTATCCGGCAGAGGAGGGCACTGGAGAGGGTCACCTCCAGCAATTCATCTCAGTGGCTCACGGTTGTGCCAATAGCTCGAGATGACTTGGATCTCTCCCCCATGCAGTTTCGAGATGCACTCGCCATGAGGTATGGGAAGGAGCCAGAAGGGTTGCCTAGCCGTTGCGACGGATGTGGCAACCACATGAACCTCAGTCATGTGCTTAATTGTAAAAAGGGGGGGCTTATAAAGTATGGCCATGACCAAATTCGAGATTCCTGTGCCAAGATGGCAAGTCTTGCTTGGAATTCCGTCGGCCTGGAACCGGTCTTACAAGAAGATATAGATGGCACTCCAAAGCTTATTGCGGATATAAAAGTACATGGATTCTGGGACGCAGAGAGAACGGCGTACTTTGATACGCGCGTGATTAACGCTGACGCAGCCTCTTACTGCTCTCAGGATTGGAATACAATATCCCAAAATGCAGCGAACGCCAAACACGCCAAATACGATGCAGCAGCAGAAGACGTGAGGGGATCCTTCACACTACTGGTGGTTTCGTGTGGCGGCGCCCTGCACAGAGAATTTGAATATTTTCTCAAGAGGCTTGCATGCGTGCTCTCTGAAAAATGGCAGAAGCCCTTGTCGCACATCACCCAATGGGTGAGAGTAAAAACCCAAATTTCAATCGTACGGGCGGTTTCACTGCGGATAAGAGGCACCAGGAGGAAGGTGAGGTGCCTTGGACTAGAGGATGGCGCACTAATGCCGATATGAAGGATATATAACAATGAATTAAATAAGATTATCCACAAAAGTAGAAGAGAAACCTCAAACTTTCAAGCGAATATCCCCCTCATTCTATGTATCAATAAAATGCTTTATTCATGGGGGAAAAAAAAAAAATTCTAAATAATAATCTTTTTTGTAGTTTTATCGCTTTTTTAACAATTTATTACTAATCAAATTTAAGTACATTTTTAGCATACATTTGTCACATTCAGTTTTGAATGTTCTATTTTGTGGTTGATAAACTTTATTTGAGCAGTATTCTGCTAAAAAATATAATTTTAACAATTTTTAGCAGTCTTTAGTCATTTTTAGTGATTTTTTAAGCACATTTTTTGAAATTTGGCCAAATTAATGTGCTCAAAAAGTGCTGGCCAACAAACTCATCCTTTCGTTTGGAATACTCGATTTTTCGGCACAAGAACCGAATTTTTATCTCAATCCTAAGAGAGTTATCGTCTGGAATGACATATATATATAAATATATATATAGGTATATATATGTTATATATATGTGTGTGTGAGTGTGTGTGTGTGTGTGTGTGTGTGTGTGTGTGTGTGTGTGTGTGTGTGTGTGTGTGTGTGTGTGTGTGTGTGTGTGTGTGTGTGTGTGTGTGTGTGTGTGTGTGTGTGTGTGTGTGTTAAACTCTAGGATTTTTTTCAGAATGCCTCAAACCGGATTTCAATGGAAAAATTTTTCGAACTATTGCAATAGCTTTATTTTCTACGAAAATTTGCTAAAAGCCAGGTTTGAGGAAAAAATTCAACGTTTATTTCAAAGCAGGAAACTCAATTTAACTGGAGGCTAGATCTAATAGGAGCTGCACTCCCACGTTGGGGAAGACCGCGGAGGCGACCGGTGATCCGTAGGTGGTAGAAATGTCTCAAATGGAAACGATTTATTTCAGCCGTCGGCTCACCACTAGACCCTACTTCAGCTTAATGGCAGCTGCCCATCCGTTAGCCCACGTGGAACATCAAGGGTGAAGACTGCAATTCTACAGATATATGAAGAAATTCCTCGAATAGCCAAACTGCCATTTAGTGATCGATACTCATAGCCGTAAATCTTAAATGGGCCGACACTTAATTTTCCCAACGCCCAGATACGCTAAGACAAAGTTTAGGAGTCGGGGTGAAAAATATTTCTTTCAGGAATTTAACCGCGCGTCTATTTGCCTATCTTTCTGTGTGTCCGTAGCAGATCTTGTCTATCTACCCCTCTAAATATCCGTTGATAGTAAAACCATTCACCGCACAGTAAAATCTGTTTCGACGTTAGGTGTCAAGATTGAAGAAGCACTGCCCGTTTGTTAGCTGCGGAAATTCATGTCAAGTGGAGAAGTCTTGACGGGTTGCTGTACGAGTGTTCTGAGTGAAGCATGGGTTGCGTTATTAATCGGTGATGTACGGGAATTCTATATTTCGTGCGAAGAGCGGGACGGAAAACAGATTTGGTTGGCTCCCGAAATTTTATTATGGTTGCCAACACAGTTCGGGGCCTTTCTTCTCGCATGTTTGGTACTGACGATTTCGATTAGCTGAGTTAGCTAAATTCTCTAAGGTCCACTCTAGGAAGTTGAAATTTGATAGGGTGACTCTTGGGGACTCTTAAGAGACTAAGGATTATTTTTTTAAGGGTTCAACGAATGATGGTTAACACTTTTAATTCTCAAGCTATCAGAAACTGTTTCTTTCCTTCGTCAGGAGATAATGAAATACATTTAAAATCCTGGAAATTGGTTTTTATAGTGTTGTGTGTTAGCGTGGTGATGATTTTCAAGTATGTTGGAGTGTAGCTATCAAAAACGTGTCGGTAATTGGGCTCAAAATTTTTTCCGTTTCTTCTGTTGAGTTTTTTGTCCGGGTCAATCATTTGAATATGGAGTCCTTCTTTAACCGTCCGCTGGTTATAGCGTGACTCCACTTCCACTAAAGTTGCAGATTCTGGAGAGATATTATGAGTTGGAAACTGATTCCGCGAAGTTGAAATTTGATAGGGAGACTCTCAGGGCCATTAAGAGACGAACGAAATGGTGGTATCTTTTCTGATCAGCTGAGTGAGCCAAATTCTCTCTGGTACCCGGCTAGTAATATATAAAAAATAGTAGGATGTCTCTTATTTTCTTCTTCAATCAGTTTCACAAAATCATTTAAATTGTTCATATTTGCATCAAATCTATAAATAATTTTCACTAAATGTGTGCTATTGTAAATTGTGAAATTAGGAGTGTTCCGTAATACTTAAATAATATTAGAGAGTTTTTGTAGTTCTCGTATTCATGTTCTCGTATACGAAAATAGCCTCTCCGAAACGAGAAGAGGTTTTCTTACGTGGAAACGTTTTTCGGAACGGGAAGAGTCACCTTCTTTCGTGCTCAGCTTTTTCGGAATCGTAATTACGAGACGACAACTTGATCTTTCACCAAGATAACCTTAACTTAGAGAAACGCAGTTGGTATGGACACACACATACATACGTCAGTATGGACACACCCGAAAAAATTCGGGTTGAAAGACCAGTCCAGACCAGTTCATTTCTGAATGTTCACTTTTGAACCAACTGTAGCTGTAAGGACTGCAATGTAGCTCCCAATATACATCTACGCCCAACGACTGGACTGGTCTTTCAACCCGAATTCATTGAAACACCCACCAAGTCAACTCAACTACTTACCCGACAAAATTGCCTGAATTTTGCCACTTTCTTGCTATCTTTCGTTGTTGGTTTAACCTTTGTATTTGTCTTTTGTTCGTGTTTTTTCCCCGCTCTTAACTGCTGTTTTAACGCGACGACTTCAGCATTTTCATCTCAAGATATGAGCTTTCAAGATTTATTTTACATGTTCTAAAGATTTGTGTTCTTCCGTCATGGCTGAATCTTTTTTGTATGGTGTAGAGGTCGTTGTTTCTTATTTCGTCTACTTACGAAAATCGTCGAAAATCGTCTACTTACTTTGAGTTTTAAGCAGTGGCTCACTACAAGAGTCACTTTAACTCCACTATAAGAGTTCTCTTTCTCTCGCGCTTACAAAAACGCTATGAGAAATCAATGTGAAAAAGGTTAGCATTCATCGCGCTCGCTCCAACAGCTTGTTTTTGTGTTTAAGAGATATGCGATTACGAGAAGTACAAAAACTCTTCAATAACTACTTATACGTATAATATATAACTTCCTATTATATCGATCTTTTCGGTTGTTGTGCTGGAACAAACTTAAAGTCAGTTCGTTGTTATGTCTGACAGTTCAAAAAGGGAATCATTAGGTGGCTGACTCTATCAACGTTACCCTCTTGAATCCATTTCCTTCGGAATTCCTGCTCAACGAAACTGGGGCATCCTTGACTACAGTCGAACTCTTCAACTCACCGAGAAAACCCCCAGCAGCTAATGTAGCGCCCCGGAGGTAGGCGAAACTGATGAGCGGGCATTTATATCCGTCTCCCCTTCACCACCCGCTTGGCCCCCCCAAGAAGAAAAGGACGTAGTGTGGTGTGGGGGTATTTCTACCCCTCACCCCTTCATTCTTCACCGAGAGAAATTCAGAACAGGAGCTTTCACGATTGGTGCCGAAACGGGAGGAGTGGGGGTAATTTTAGTTTCTCCCTTCACCTGGGGTTCCTTCTGTCCTTTGTAAACCTTGGAGATGCTTGGAAGAAACGAGTCGTCTAATACGACAAGGAATAATTGCAGTAGAAACCGCCATTAATTCAAAACCCTTCTGTATTAACTAAAACCCTCCCAGGATTCCCCCTCTCCCAACTTTTCTCCCCTCCACATCCGGTTGTTTTCAACCATCCAAAGACCACTTCCTTTTAACTCATTTTCTTCCATCTCCCTCATTCTTCCTCACCGCAGGCTCACCGAGGGAGAGAATTCAACGCTAAATAGCACCCAGTGAATCATTTGGTGCGCAATAATCTTGTCGTGGGAACCCGAACAAATTGTACAGAGCTGTTTTCGAGAGAAAGCCCGTAAGGAATTAGACGCCAATTCAAACACCGGGAGACGAAGTTATTTGTAGAATGTCACCAAATCCTTCATAATCAACATTCATTCCGAGTGATATTCCTTAGAAAGGCGGTGAATATCATGAGAATTCGGTACAACTGTAAAGACAATTGGAATATTCAATTAATAATTTATAGGAACAATGGTCAACGCTATAAGGGAACCCGGTACCTACTTAGTAGTATTTTGACTCCGCACAGCCATTTTCTTGCCCCTAGTTCTCAAAAACTACTTGCTCAAAATAAAAAAAAATTTCATTTCTGTAGGTAGCACATATATAGTTAAGTGCATTTTAGTCATTTAGATTTCGAAAATTATTATTGAGAAGGTAGTTATGAATTTATGAACAATTAATTTATTGGAATGTAGAGGAATTACTTCTAAGAACATTTTAGTTGGCTAAATTGATTCTCCAGTCCTTTGGATCTCTTCATCGTGAACGATTGTTTGGTCTCTTATAAGCCTAACTGAACTGCTGCTTCGTCTCCAAACCCAAGTTCCGCACTTCTCCATCTTCTTCTTTTGCTTCTAAGACACATGCTGGATGCACGTTATACAGCCATTGTGATGCGGACTCAACCATCCTCGAACTACCGTCTGAGGCCGATTCCATATGTCTGCTTAAGCGCTCACCCAATACTTTTACAAAGGCATTCATCTGAGGAGCACATAGACCATCGACTGAACATACCAGTGGTGTGAATGAGGCATGCCTATCTTCACATGCATTCAGATACTTATGCATCTTCTCTTGCTCTGCTGAGGCTAGGACAAAAGGGACGGGACGACACGGACGTCAAACAACGCCTCCCTCTGTGGCTCTCAGATTCCTCGACACAACAAATCCCCTCGTAGCATTGGTTCAGATCCTAATGCCTCCCGTATAATAGGCTCCTTCACGCAGTTCTCCCATGCAGTTGACATTCATTCTCCTAATATGTCTCTAACTTCGTTGTGGCGTCTGGTGGTGGCGTGGGGTGTGGTCCCAGTTTTATGAATTTACAAATTTACGGGAATTCATCTGGTTTTTCGAAAGCTAAAAAAATTATTCTTGAGCCTGCAGGGGTAAACAGAAGAATCATAGCATAGTACTTTCAAGGAAAAATCGCCTTTCGAGCATTTTTTGCAAAACATCACAGAACCTGTGCCAAAAGAGAAGAACAATAATCTCCTTAAGGGGCCGTTTATCAATCACAGATAAAGCCCAGGCAAACTCTAGGTAACTACCGGCCTCGGATAACTTCTCGTTGGCTGTTTATCAACTCACATTTATCTGCAAGATACCGCTATCTGCTTGGTATCCTTACCAAGACCCATCCTTAGGAAGACTCATCTTCGTCAGTTAGCGATTTATCCTGGAGGTAAGTTGTGTGTAACGTGTAGAAAATGCACCAGGTACTTGCGAAGTTGAAGTTTCATGAAAAAAATTGTAGGAAATGTGCATTTTAAAAATTTTGGATCCATCGCAATAGCTTTATTTTCTATAAAATTCAATAATATATAGCACAACATCATACCTACCTTCGACATTTCAAACAAGTATCAAAATCAATAATAGCAAACATACACTTTGGTGCACCTGAGCTTTTATATACCTAGGTAATACGGCCAAATCGAAATATCGATCAGCATAAAATTCATCTGGGCTTCAGAGGGAACTATAATATAATTTTCTATGTTTTAGTTACAACAAAGAATTCTTCAGCCTTTCGTTTTTAGGTCGTTCCTCAGTCATACATTCTTTTCGGACTGTATGCTAGTTTAAAAACTGAACAGAAAAGATCAAGGAGAAAGACATCGTTGGCAAGATTAGCTCAATTTCCAAATTTTGACATGGATATGTCTTTGCTCTGGGGGTCAACCAAAAATTTCCGTGACGCAAAAAATGTGTCACAATTTCAGTGTTTTTCACGTACAACCAATCCGTTGCTAGGGGAATGGAACTTCCGTAGTTTTCATTGCAGAGAAATCGTTCGCCACTCGTTGGAAAGCGCTTGATTTATGTGATAAATGTTCACATCTCAAGCTACCGATTTCCCCCTCCCCACGTACCTGGCTACATTCCTAAACTAAGTTGATTGGACTATAAACAATTTTAATAAGCCGTTTACAATATTCATGCAGTGCGTTCCGAATCACGATCACAACGCCACTTTCGCCACTTCAGTTAAGGCACTTCCCCTCACAACGATGACGTCACGGAGGGGTGGTAGTTCCCTCTCCCTACGGCCTCCCGCATCCCGTGCATTTATCGCATCCCGCGCTTTTATTTAAACAGTGATCTTTTAGTTTTAGTACCTGCCTACCTAAGTAGGTACTTAATTTCTTTTTTTCAAGCAAAGGGTTGAGCTTCAATGTATAAAATGAAATTTATAGAATTGGTCCATATATTACTAAATATTGATATATTCAACCAGGAACCTACCTACTGTTCAAACTATACGAATTTAAAACGATTTTTTAAAGCACATTTTGGATAGGTAGGTAGTACATCTCTATTGGTAATCACGAAACGCGTACGTAGATATCATCCTATTTTCAGGGTTCTTGATTTTTGGTAATAACTAGAAATTTTCGATTATGAAGACCTTAGTAGGTAGACAATTTGCTTTTCTGTAATACTAATCATACTAAATACATAATGAGACAAAACGGACTACCATGAAGGGGTTTATACCAACATAACTACAGGTACTTACTCAATAAACGGCTCCAATTATTGTAATGTATATTAATGTACGTACCTACGTTATCTTACACATTTTGACTTTGTGTTGCATACGAGTCTGCAACACATTGGGACATTTTATGCCTTTAGTTCAAGAATGAACATTAATATGTTGGATTCTATTTTGAAAAATAATTTTGACAAATAATATTCAAAACAATAATTTTCATCACAGTTGTAACAGTTTCAATGATTTCAATAAACTCTTGTAATAAAGCAATTATCTCTACCCACGGCTTCATTTTGGCGTTTTCTCGGAGTGATTTCGAACGTAGAAACTAATAACAACAAAACAAGCGGCATTGTTTACTACATCCATTACTTACATTTTTAAATATAAAATGGCGACATAAATACCAAGAGCAAGTACCTACGAGAGAAATGCGTGATAAATCGAGAGTTTTCAAACGAATGGTGAACGATTTCTGTCGAAGTGCCAAAGTAAAGACGTGTCAATGTCAAAGTCAAGACATGTCAATGTCAAAATTCACGCTCATTTGCGATATCTGTTATCTTATCGCCCGTCTTATCACAACGACCACACCGACCCAGCTCCAGACATGGGTCGAAGATGGAAGATTTCACACGCCATATTTAAGGGTGGGCGAAGGGTGGGAGAAATCCGTGACGTCATCGATGTGGCGAAATGGGCGATCATGGCAGGAAACGGAACGGCAAATGGCGTCTATTTTGGGGCAAAAGTGGCGAAAGTGGCGTTGCGGTCGTGATTCGGAACGCACTGTTAATGTAAAGCAATAGCATCATTTACTCCACTCCATGGGAAACACTATCATCCTCTTGACAACAGTCGACTGTAAACAACAACTCATTGTACTGGCTTCTCTTGACAGTTATTTTCAACATTTCTATAAGTAAACCGTTGTTTTGTTGGAATTAGTTGGGATGCGGCCCAGGGAAAATAAATGAAATTATTTCATTTATTGTTTTATTTTATAACGTTTCGTCCTCTTACTGAGGATATCTTCAGATCTTGGTGTGTCCAGGAAAAAATTCCCCCAATCAAAGACATATCCATGTAACATGGTATCTGCTTGTAAAGCAGATAGTGGAACTCGTTTACGAGTTCTAGTTACTTTGGTTTTACATTTTATGTCTTTGCTCTGGCACATAACTCGAAAACCGTTACCGAATGTGTTACCGAATATTTGTAAAACTCCCGTAGTTTAGAAGGGGGGGGGGGGGGCTTTTATGCTCTACAACTTCCATACGCAGGCTAATTCCGTAAAGGACTTGTACGGTTGTATTTCTTTAATTTCTCATACCAACGACCAACCCACTTCGTTCTCCGTACAAACAGAAAAGAAAAAATAATCACACGGAAAAAAAGTCCAGTCATGCAGCATGACCCCATGAGCGAATTTTTGAAGAAATCTTCGACATTTCAGTCGCTATTGATCAGTTGTGATTAAGTACATTTTTTTTTTTTTTAACAAGCACGAAGCACCTACTACCTATGTTTTAAACAGCATGGTTCTAGGATTGGTTATTGGTACTTCCATAAGAGTAGTTCAATCTGAATTTGGACAATGTTTCATGCAGGTATTCCCGATTTTTACAACTAGCGAACGGCATTATTTCGATTTTTGACTGATTTTTCAACTTTTGAAATTTTTGAAAACTTAATACATATTCTTATAGGAAATTTTACGCTGATTCCGAATATACCACATGTTAGTATGCTGAAAAAATTATTTCGCACAACAAATCGCAAAAACAGGCTATTTTGAAATTGTTGACTACATTTTTGAAGATTTCAACCCGAAGATGTAATCCGATCATGCTGGCCAACGAACTTGAACTTTCGCTTTGTATCCTTAACATTTTAAAATTTGTTTGAAGTTTCTAGCACAATTCTACGGACAGTTATCGTCTGGAATGACACATACATGTATACATACATACATACATTCATAAAAAATGCGTTAAACTTCAGAATATGATTCAGAATAGCCTGAAACGGATTTCTGCATAAAATTTTTTCAAAAATTCACACTCTACAAATTTTGAAGCGAGAGCAATAGCTTAATTTTCTTCAAAAATTCGCTAACAGAAGGAGCAGGAGTTGTTGTTGTTGTGTTAAAAGTATCTACTTTTTGCCCATGGCCATACGAAGAAGAATGAAAAATACCATTTATAAGGCTGTTTTGCAGGGAAATCATGGTTGTTGTTGTCGTAACCCGATTTCCCACAGACGAGGTTATCTGGGGTACCTGTAGCTACGTGCGGGGACAAAGTTTATTGATAATCCCCTTATTAAATTTGTTCGATAGGTTGAGGTAAACTCGAGGTAGTATCTACCCGAGGTATGCCTGGAAGTTGTCCCTGTAATTGATAAATTTGGTAAATTGGCGAAAACTGCCAAAAAAGTTAAAACTCCAAAATCCCTTTTTGATTAGCCGATTATTATTTAAAACGAGTTTCGTGCCATTAAATTGGTAATTAAAATTTTCTTTTCACTTAAAGTGCTCTATTTTCATAACATGCAGTACGTAGTAACATGCAGTAACATAGTACGATTATTTACAAAAATTATCTCATACGATCATGCTGCATGACTGGGACTTTCTTATCTTTTATTCAACCGATTTCAGTCAAACTCGAGGGGTGATTGGGTATACGATCTAGAAAGAAGACCTTTGAATTAAATCGTGATTGGTTGAGCAATAACTGCATTGTGCATGCCCTAAACTAAAATTGATTGATACAGATATGACTCCTATACTAATGGACCGATTTAATGAAATTCGCAGGGATGGTACGGGTTAGTTCCAAGATGGGCCCCTATCATATTGATTGTCATCAAATAAATAGTAACATATGCGCACGCGCAAACGTAAATTTCTTTTAACTTAGATTTCTCATGATCTACCTTTCTGATTTCGTTCAAACTCGGAGGTGGTTGGATATATGTCTAGGATAATATCCTATGTATTTTATCACGATTTTTTTAGTAATGGCTGTTGCGCATGCGCCAAACTATAAACAACGTTTCTTTATATGGATAGTTCAAATTATAACTTTACAAAAAAAGGCCTTCTATTATAAAAACCATTTTTTGTGTGTAAAGTCTAAACTATAAATGGCTGATACAGACAAAACTTTGATCCAATTTTTATCAAATTGTTAGGGACTGTGCGGGTTAGCTCCTAAGCGATGTCCTATAAATTTTCTTGCTGTCGGATTAATGGTAGTCTATGCGCATGCGTAAACGTGAATGTTTTATAACGTTGATTTCGCATGATCTTTCGGTCTCATGTAGTTCAAACTCGGGGAGTGGTAGACGTTTACTCTATAGTAGTCGAGGGTATATGCATTCCAGAATGAAGCCCTGATGGGAATTTTACCGCAAAAATATAATTTTAGTTTTGCGCGTAACTAGAAACAGGATTAATGGTCCGATTTTGAAGAAATTTTCAAGGTTTGTGCGAGTTAACCAGCAGACGATCTCCGACCACTTCCATCACCCTATATGTACCTTAGATTGTGAGTAGCGTTGGATTGATTGCACAGTATGCGTATGCGGTAACATGAATTATAGCCCTATTTCCTATATTAGCATGTCTAGGGCGCGTTTCAAGGTAGGGAGTAAATCCGACTTGGCAGTGACGTAATTGGGTTAACTCTGGATTAGTTCATGATCGTTCGTGGTGGGACGCGCCCCTGTGTATCTACACTTTATATAATTATCACTGTTCTGTTTTGCGCTCTATTATTTTGACTCGTACTTTGTTCTTCAACCAATTCTATACTTCCATGTTGCAATGAGTGAGGAAGCTACACTGCTCTCCCAACTTGGCAGACGTTTTTATCATTCATTATTGATTGGCACGATGTTCCGCCAAATTCTCCGATTGACACGACAAGCTTTTGATGGAGTCACTTTGATCTTCTCGCTCGTTCATGCTAGAACGCTGAAATTCGTTTAGAAGCCTTTTGAAGACAACTGGAAGTGATCATTGGAAAGTCAGATCAGCTGTCGGAGTAATAATTCCGACTTCTTTGTCGTTCATCCTTGAGCGCAGAAAGTTGGTACATTACTTTCCAGTTGATTGGGTTGAAGTCAGGAAAATCAGAGCAGCAGTGTGTACACATAAATAATTAGTGAATGCTCTGACTGCAAGCTCTGGCAGCTTCAAACTCAGCTGTAGGGATGAAACATCGAAAGCTAACAATCGATTTTGACATCGATTTCTTAATAGGAATTCCAAAATCGGTTTCATTGATTAATCGGTCCTGAAAATCGATTTTTATCTTAAAGTTTTTAAAAATTGCTAACATTAAAAATATTCCTTCCTAAGTGCAGTAATATGTGGTTATATGTCTATAAAATGGTTAGATCATGGGATCATTGAATTCATCAATCAATAGCGATTCATCAATTCAAGCAATAGCATTACCTATTTCCTATATTCTATATATTTACCTTATATTATATTTTATATTCTATACCTATTACCTATAACCATGATTAAAAAGTAGTATGATGAAGTTGGAAAAAAAAACGTTGCCGTTGGGGGTGTCTAGCCGCCAGTGGTTTGTGTTCATGATGGTACATTTATTGTAAAATGAAATCTGGAGGACACCCCCAGACCCCCGGATTGTTAATGTTAGGATCAAGGATCAAACCAATGAAGCACAGAATGTGTATTTCGGGGATTCCCCGGAGGGCTGGTGGCATTCTGGTAAGTTCGGCCGAAGTTCATTCCGCGTACTTGGAATCCAGCGCCTTGGATTGTAGACCTACGTGACGTAGACCCTCCGGGGGATATTAACGTTTTATAAGGTGGCAACCCTGTGACCAATAATTGTCTTTAACCTATAGCTATAATATGATCTCATGTTAACATCTGTAAATCGTTGGGGGTTACTTCTTTCGAGAAAAATGCTCGGATTTCATTCTGTTTTGGCTCCGAGCTTGATATCGCTGGCCATTCTCAGTGTTGGAGATAAAACAAAAAGAACAGGGTGCATCTCATCTCCTTTAGGTAGGTACCTAATCATGAGATATAATGTGAGCTTTGTCTGATTGATCTGGGGCTGTGACGTCTATAAGGAAAAGTGATCCCTTAATTACTTTGAGGTGTGTTCTTAATTTTTAATCGTGTAAGAATTAACGTATTTCACGTATCCACTTCCTAAATGATTTCTTATACTCGTAGTTCTTGAAGGCTTTTATTATTGGTGACATGAGGTTGAAATGAGGACAACTAACGTTATTAAAGGTCAACACAACAATATAATTATATTTTCTCCTATGATTACAATACACTTAGAACTGTGGTAACCAAATTGTTAGATAATATGATTAGTAGGTACTTAGTATAGACAAATTTTAATCCTAAATTCTAGGATATTTATCCATATAACCTTGATTTTGTTTAGTTATACCTTAATTCTGTTAAATTGTACATCACTTTTTACAACAGTACATATAAATTTCAAACGTTAATCTATTCAGTAACTGCCGTTGGTTGCAAAATATCAAAGATCTTGAAAAATACAGAAAAGTAATGAATGTTTTTACAAGTTAATACTCCATACATTTGTCAAAATAATTACGTACATTCTATATTTTAAAAAAAGGACAAACAATGCAATTATTCCACAAAAATTAGAGCAAATGTTCAATATCACTAAGATTGCATTGATTTTTTCTGTTTGCACTTCAATAATTTTGATTTTCCAGAGAATCAGGTAGGTACGCCAGAGAGAAGATAACTTCGACAATATATTTTCGATTGGTATTAAACCTGTTCATTCATATTCTCAACCCATTCAAAGCCGATTCGTTATGTTTCTTTTAGTTTGAATATTTGGTTGAACGTTGTATCGTAAACAAAGCAAGTAAAATTGGCTTATAAACATTGTTTAACAAAGTAAGTAACGATTAGCTAGATGTATTACATCACCACATCGTAATTAGATAAAAACATAACGATACATCATAAAGGTAAGTAATATGTCTTGAAGTACCGTATTTCAAGTAAGTCAATCGAAGCTGTTGAGGACTCACACGATGATTGAAATGGTAAGTTTTTATGGCTAACATTGAGAAAGAAATGCATTTTTAATCATTCATACTTAAACAGTTTTGCGCTAGTCCAACTCCAATTTATGTCGATCATCTCCCGCAACGGCAAAATTTTCTACATAGTATGTACAGCAGAACCTCAAGAGAAGATTCATTTCATAGCTCCCACGGAGAACCATCACCAATCTATAACCAAAACCATACTTCGTAGGAATATGTACAGTACGAATACATCAATGATACAAATCCTTTTTTACAAGTATTTTAGACAAAGAACCTTTATAGTAATATAAACACCTATAGTTAAATGCAGTTCTATAGTTTTGATGTCGACTTTCCAAAAAAGATCATCGCTGATTTTCTTCTACCGCAGAAAATAATTTGCCATTCCCGCAACCTCTTCTGTGAGTACAAGAGTGCCAGACTCTCCACAGCCATTAACATATTCATCTCCATGTCAGTTTGAATTAAAGTGTAAATAAAATACATAATTTTGTTGTATTATTGTTTACTTATTTATTAATTTTATTTTTTATGACTACGATTGTGGTTTTTTTCTCAATAATTACAATCCATCGAAATTCGCCGAACTTGGAGTTCAAATATTACTTTTATTCTAACTTAGATCAGACATATTTTTTGAATGTATAGAACTTAGAAACACATTTTAGCGAATTTAGTCGAAAATGAAGGTATTAAAATGGCTCATTGAGATCCGTTTTGAGACATTCTGAAACGAATCCTAGAGCTTAACGCTTTTCCTTGATTTCATATATATATATATATGTCCTTCCAGACGATAAATCTCCTTAGGATTGAGATATAAATTCCGTTCTTGCGCCATAAAATTACAATTTTCAAACGAAAGGATGAGTTAGTTGGGGCAAGCATTTTTTGAGCACATAAAATTAGTAAAAAAAAAAAAAAAATTATATTTGAATTGATAATTTATGCTGGGAAATGTATGCTGAAATGTCATTAATATTTGCCGAAAAAAAGTAAAAGTACTCAGTCATGTAACATGGCTAATAGAGCGAATTTTCAATGAAAAGTTGTGAATGGAACAGAGAGGACAGCCGTGAGATTAGATCGCAGAGAAAATGTTAAGACTCGCAGCCGAACTAAAAAATTTGGTCAATTAAGAGCATTTTTCACCTAAAAATCAATTTTTCTCACTTATTTACCTGTGAATCTTAGAAACCTAACAAAGCTAAAAAATACTTTGACTGTGACATCCCATATGCCCTACTGTAAAAAAGGAGATTTTTAGCATTTTGTGGGACACTAAATTGTAAATTTGAACCTGAAATTCTGGTGCGGTCGTGTTTTTTATTATTATTTTACAAATTTTAAATGAGAAACCCGAGTTTTAAGACACTAATTCTTCACAGTATTGTTCTTAGTTTGCCTGATATCTCAGCTGTTTTCTCGTGAACATTGCGTGAAGTACTGCCTCCACTGATGATTATCAGGTAAAATCCTGGTTCATTGTCGTAGAGATAAATACTTTTTCATACTTGTTGATATATTAGGTACCAAACGGAAAACCCAAAAACATGAAGTTCGTAACGACTAATGACCTATAAGTGCCACTAAAGCGCGGTGTTTCCCACTTGAGGCTCACTATCTTTGCGTTATATCCATACCTTGTTTACGAATTGAAAACTAAAAATGAGATACTATCCCGTATTTGTACTGAAACTAACATGGAAATTGAATTTAGGATTGAAAATTTTCGTTTCATATCTAAATAAAGGAGTTCATTAGACAACCAGTAGGCAACAAGACAGTTAGGAGAAAATATCGCGTTGCCCAACCACCGTTAGCGTGACATTAAAATTAAGGCAACCGTGCCCCCGGTTCCATTTGGGTTAGCATCTTCATTTGCTCCCTCAAGACTATGGTGTCGGGTAACTTTAAGTTGATGTCGCCAAAAACTCTCTATCGTCTGGAAATACACCCTATAAATGAATAGGAAGGATAAAATATCTAGGATTGTGTTCTTTGAAGTCAAGATTCACCCTCCCTCTCACTTTTTAAATTTTGAAGCCATCTAAACAGCTCATTTTTTTCTTTAAAAATTCGCTGAAACTGCAAAACAGCTAAAAATCCAAAATTATTTTTGAATAGCATTATACGAATTATTCAGAATATTTCCAGAAAATTAGTAGTTGAAAATTTATTTGCACTCAAAATCCTGAATTTTCAAAGCAATGGAAGGGTATAGTTGGATGAGTTACGAAAATTCGATCTTACGATCATGCTGCATGACTGGAACACTGGAACTTATCAAATTAACCCTGCACAACCAGCAGAGGGACAGAACCAGTTACGCAACGGTTTTTGCACAATCGACATTCCTGTAAAAATCGTATATTTGGACCTAAAGAGGTGAGTGAGCTGTCAAAAATTCACCATTGATTATTCCTCAATTATCAACCAATAAATATTGAGATAAACAGGCATTCGTACATAGACTTCCATGATTCGTAACGATGTGTATTCCAGTTGGGTTATCAATTGCGTAACTTTCCTTCATCCCGTCCGTAGTTAAAAAATTAGCGGAGAAAAATATTTAAAAAAATAACAGATTGTTTCAGTAAATTTTATTAATTTCACAAAACACAATCTATTTTGCCTTCATAGGTACATAAAGAATTTTTTGAATGTCTTAATTAGATTGTGAATGACTAAGTGGAAGAATGGAAGGAGTTGACCTCAAAACGACTTTGGCGAATCTCAATGTTGTAAAAGATGTACATATCAAGGTGCAAGGAATGTTTTTTCAAAACCAACTGACATCAGAAATATACGTAGGGGCGGAGTTGCAATAGCCTACCAGCCAATAATACAAATGAGCATTTCGTATTTACGGAACATAAAATTTTGATGTGTTCAAAGTGTGGCTGCGTTTCCATGGAAGGGCAATAGAAGTCAAGTTTCGTTATATTTAACATAATAAAGTAGGAATACAACAAATAATCTTTCGAAGTAGAATCCACCAAAAGAAATTATGCAGTATATTTTATTCTGCGTTCAAACTAGACACTATAGGTACTTGAACAAATATTAATTAATTGTAAAGTTCTAACTTTTACCAACAGGAAAAAGTGAATCATCTTAACTCAATATCGTTTCTCAGCGCATCTAAAAAACTTTAGCCCACTAATAATTTCGATAGATTTTGTTCTAGTTCAACCCCAAAAAAATGAACTCCAACGTTGAGTGTAACAAGTAAAATGTAGCAGTTCGTTGTCGGTTACGATTCATCGAAGTAGCATTCATAAATGAGCGAATCACAAGTCTTCATATGAGTTCATATAACGAAAAACACATAACCCTATATTTGAATAAAAGTTTATTGATGTTGATCAAACAAAATGAAGTTTTTGAGCAGGGACAACGACTCAGGTGCAAAACGTTGCTTACCCCAGGAAAATGCAAAGCCGCACTGTGAACACATTAACCTTAATATTATGTTTTTTTGTAAGTTGTATTTCATACATTTTCATTTCTTAAGACAATATTTAAATACAGCATTTACAAAAATATTTTTGATTCAAATAATAATACGCACTATAAGGTAAAATTGCAAGGGAGATGGGGAAAGGGGTTAACAGAGTTGTCTATCCCTAGGAAGGTAAGGATTCCAAACATTTAACAGTATTTACAGTCGAGGGTCTATATTGGTTTTGGTAATCTGATTTTTTTTTCTGTGTAGTTCACGAGAGAATATGACCTATTATTTACATTTGGTGGCTAGGGAAGACTGAGAGGCGTTTGGTGGAGAATGGCTACCGCCTGTAGACCAGGGAAAGCCAAGTTGCTGTGACGACGATAAGAATTGAGTGACTCGTCCGGTCAGAACCGCTTCCTGAAACATATAAAATTGAACTATTATGAGATTGTCACTTCGGGAGGTCAGGTAATCTTCCTGAGAATATAATATATTACTTATAAGTGTGGTAGAAAATCCAAGTTTTTTGTTTTATTATTTTCATTTTTCCGGGAGAATCTCGTTCAGAAGCATGAAATACTAGTTTTTATCGAGTTTAAACTAATTTTAATCCTCAACAGAAAACAGGAGGGAGTTTGAGAATAATATCATTTGGCGCTTGAACTCAAATGGTAGTACAAGGGATCGCCTCCAAATATGCTAGTGTCGAACCTAAGGATTTTGGCGTCCAAAGTTGGCTAAGCTGAACTGTATTCAATATTACAAAAATGGTCGAATTTTCCTTATTCCCAAGTATAGATAGAGATGTAAAAATAAGTGGGTATTATGTTTATTAGTACTGTACAGAGGGTAAGGAAAATTGTGTAACCTGCTTGTTTTCGGAAGGGTAGAGTTTGCTGCATAGAACGTTCGCCGAGGTAGCCTACGGACTTTTAGAACTTGTTGGGTAGCAAATTCACGGAATTTAAAAATTCGCTGACAGGGTTGCCCCAACGACCTATTACATTGTACGTCGCAAGCGCTAAGTCAAACCTCCGAACTTCTTTAAGCTCCTTACGGATGAAACGGGACTTTTTCCGTGTAATGATGGTGTCATTGGTCTTTTCTGGACTCAAGCTTGCTATACAAAATATAAAAATCGCTTTTATACTTTGTGCCTTTATTACCTGAGGTTGGCGTCCGTAGTTAAGTAGTGAAAACAATATCACAAAAGCCTAATGGTCAAGTATCAACGATTCAATGAAGAGGTGTATTTCTATGAATCTTTTATGAATAATACCTAAGACTAAACGTTGCCAAGACATCAGTGATTCGTTTTTCATTATCAAGAAAGTGCACTGACAGTAATATTTTGGTCAAGTACCATGATTATTGCTGTACTAGCTCCTCCCTAAACTGTAATTGTGAGTTTTTGCCTAATAAACTGAATTGTAAATACTTGGGCATTATTTTTGATGAAAATTAAAAATTTAAAACACATATTCAGACACTAATGAGCAGGCTACGTAAGTTGTCTTTTGTATTCAAAACAGTTCGAAACTTCTTGACTGAAAGACAGCTGCGTTCTGTAAACTTTGGTTTGGCTTTTTCTCTTATTAAGTATGGCATAACTGTGTGGGGAAGTTCTTGTAAAACCCATCTTAATCAACTACAGACAGTTCAAAACGCATAATTAAAAAGATTTGCGTGTCGGAATTCACAGAACGACCCCCAGCCCTAAAACATTAAACATGTTAATATTATATAACAAGCCCTTCAGATACCCTACTACAAAATTGTATTCGGACCTTAATGTTTGTAAAGTAAAAGATATTTTTCTAATTGAATCATGTGTGCATGTTTTTAGGTATGGTATCAATAGTGATCACATATCCCGGTTATCGAGCTCTAGAACAACAGTTATGTCTAATATTTCGCTGCCACGATGCCATACTGAATTTTATTGGCGAAATTCATATGTTCGAGCATTGAAATTTTTCTATGAACACAAAATTAATCCCTTTGACTTTCGCTCCGCTGATTCTCTTAAAAAACATTTATTTCATGTTGTGCGAAATGACGTATAATTTTTATGTATATGTAATTTTATGAAGTGGGTATAATTTTAATTTTATGTTCTTCATTTGTGATTTATTTTGGCGAATAGCTTGCTTTTTTTTTTGTTAACACCTTTTTGTGAATAATAATAATTGAGGTGTAAGCAAGTCAGAACTCCACCTGGGAACTCAAGTTCATCTGAACTTAAACCTAGGTGGGATAACTGTAATCTTGAATTTTCAAATTTAGTTCTTTATTTAATTCTTACACTTAATTCTTGCACATCTTCTTTTCTCATTTTATACATGGAACAGTTTTATATTTTTTGCCAATAAATAAATACATAAATGCGGTGTTGAAATGACAAGAGGAGGCATACCATCCGTTCGGCTGATGTTGTACCGATTCAGTTTAGTTGTATAACGTAGTAAAATCCAAATATTTTGAGAGATTTATCTAAAAAACATTCTAGTTTTCCTCCAAACGTTTTGTCTCCCGCCCACGGCCCAGCAGCTGGTGCGCTGGTCTCCTACATTCCGTGAGACGACTTCTTCTTTCAGGTGGTCCCAAATGAGCTTCCTAATTGAACCACCAGATGGCCCTAAAGTTCCACAAGCTAAGCGCCATTGCACCGCACCCCTTCCTCGTAGTATCTCATCCCTCTTTTCCTTTGGCTTTCAACAAAACCAACTTCTAGAGGCCCAGGGGGCGCGAACTGTTTTTCTAGGCTGTTAATCCCAGAATCGTCTCTCCGGTGTTTTCAAGCCTCACTCCGTTTTGCCTTCTCTCAATTAGAAGTCCTGAGGGAACATCCACTTCTCAACCCCCCCCCCCCCTCCCTCTCAAAACCATCTCACAAACTGTATAACTCGTGAAAGGGCAGTTTAATGATGAGCTGAGGGTTTTCTAGAGTTAAATGCTTATCTTTTCGCAATTGGTGGATGAGCCTATTAAACCCAGTTACCGACCCGTGAACGACCGAACGAGCTCTCAAACCACCATTAAGTTGTGACCTCTGCTTCCCAATGAGCTAGTGATTCAACACAGTCATCACGTCCTACGTAAACCTTGAAAATATTTATAATTTATTTACGAGAAATTATTGTAAATTGAGTAAGCACTTATTCATGTTAACTTGCGACTTACTTTATTAATTACGACTAAAAATCATCGATGGGACTTTGTAACTTCATATTATTTGAATGATCTAACTCACCAAACCCACCTATTTATGTATTTCCTTCTGTTAGAAAGACGTATATAAAAATTGTGACTAAGATTTCAAAACTCACTACTGCTAATGCCTCTGAAATGTGAATGGAAACTAAAATTGTTTGCCAAGTCGGGTGCGTCTCATTGCTTCCTAACATCCGTAGCATGCATGTATTGAAATGCTTTAAATAATCATAAAAGGTAAACAAATCCGTCCGTGAAAAAGTTATCGGAATATGATGAAAACCATTACAAGATATTGAGGTTTACGCATGCGCAGCCGCTGTTAATGATACGATTGTGTTGAATCTCGTTATCAAATCATCAATTCTCCACTACCCTTCGAATATGAATGATACGATCAGACGAATAGGCAATGAGAAAATTACGCTTCATGGATTTTACGTTTGCGCGTGCCCAGTGAAAGCTGTAGATTTTGAGTGATGAAATTTATAGGAGACCATTCTCAACCAAACTCGCACTTTCCTAGAATGCCTATTCCATCAAAATCATGAAAACATTAATAAAGAAAATTAATAAAGATATGAAGAGTGAGATGTATTTCAGTTTGTGGACGGGCATCTAATGAAAAACAAGCCTTGGACCATGAATTTTACCGATCCTGAAGCGTTTTTCTCATACCTAACTATGCGAAGAACTTTTAAAAACAAGAAGTTGAAGGAAAAGTGGTGGGTAGATAACTTAAATTAGGCACATAGGAAAGGAGGTCGTATCACTCGCCTCGTGTTTACATGCACTTGAAGAACTGGTGTTCCCCTCCAGCTTTTGGAAAAGCCTTCTTGATGAGAGTTGACAAAGCCCTCTGTGAGATACCAAAGTAACTAAAAGTAACAACTATATCCACTAGAAATCGCTGCAGATCTTATTCTAGTAATTTTATAGCAGAGGCGTTCACAAACTGGGGGTCGTCCGCAGATTGGGCAGGTCACCCTAAACCCTTTTGAGAGCCGCGAAGCTCCAAGTTTTGATTATGTGTGGGTGCTGGATTTGAAGAACAAATGGATCTACCAGGGTTGGAGAGGTTCTCATAACGACAGATATTAATAATCGATTATAGGTTTGAAACAAGTAAAGGCCCATTTTTACTCGTTCACTGTGAATGATCATCCAAAGTGAACAATGCAAACTGCATTTCACTTTCACTCCATCGAAAGTGAACGATGAAGGCGGACAATACGAATGAAACAGCGTAAACGCGAATGATTCATTCGAGATGATTCACTATGGAGGGTCATCAGAAGAGAAATTGTGTAAGCCCGGGTTAAATTTCAGTCTTCATCCACAAGTTAACTATCATCTATCAACATTCTTATTTTGTTATCTCCAAAGCGGTTGGAACTTTTCTAAGACGATCGAGGGCGTATTTAAGGTATATCAAATATCCCACCTTAAAATGAGGAATTTTCGCTGTACACTTATCGAATTATTCTTTGGAACAATCAGCTTACTTAGAAATTTCAAAAGAAGCCTGTTCTCTAATACCTGTGTGTTCTCTCCCACATTTATCAACTCTCTTAAACCAAACCTAAGGTTGCCAAACCTAAGCTAATTGGGAGAAACTTTAATAACACGATGAACAAGAGTACTGCTGTGCGTGCAAGCTGGATATCCCCCATCCCGACTAGCCGTGATCTGTCGACGTCCATTTCTGCGATCCTTTAGAGTACCCATTATACGCTTAACATACCACTCACCCTACTCGATCCTGTAGCTATGAAATGAAAGTCTATTTGAAATGTTCCATAAACTCTCGAATATCCCTAAATGCAAAACAGCATTCTCGATCTACCACTAATAAATAAATAAATTTAGTAATACCGTGTTTAATAATATTATAGACTAATGATCTGCAACGAAGGACTATCTAGTTTTGATATATCATTCACTTGTCATATGCAGCGTTTTAGTAACCTGGCTGGCTTAATACGAAGTCGAATGTGGCAACCGATATAATATGAAAATTTCTCCCTTGGTTGCGGGCCCGTACGCAAGCTATCTTTTATGTCTCCCTCCGGCACATAAACTCGAAAATTGTATTTTGAATTGAATTCTAGTTACATATGGACTTTATTAATCTACGTTCCCTCCAACATTAAAGGTCTCAAACTTTTGGGAAACATTTGGAAGCGCCAGGGGCAGTAAAGGAGCAGTGTGGGTCGGTTAGGGCGGTATCAATGTGTTAAGTCCAAGGATGGGGCGCGGCGTAATAAATCAAAATAAAGCCAAAGAGAAATCAAGGGTGATAAATGTGCCAGCAAGTGTTCTTAGCGGTGCCTCATCCCTAGGGGGTTTTCGAGGGTGGTATTAGCTACAGCGATGGTGGAGGGGGGGAGGGGGGGCCCATTGCCGCCACTTGATTAATGACGAGCCCCATCAGGCTGGCACAATCAGTTGAACACTGCTCAACACCTCATAATTTCTTATGGTGGGTTTTCCTCTCCCGTTCTGTCCTAATGAATATCGTAACCCCCTTTCCCAAGGGAAACGGATTCGCTACAGCACTCACCCCCGGTAGAAAAAATTGAATTAGGCCGCCAGTGAAATGGAATTGAAAGTCCCATTAACCGTTAACGATATTCCCGCGAATATAAAGAGATGTTCTGCTTCATTTCTCCATCCAGGCTCCAACGTTTCGTCATATTTGGACCAGTTGAATTTGTGAGTGAACTTTATAATTTATTCCAATGGTCACTTTTTCACAATAATTTAATGCTCGCTTGTATACAACTCCGTCAACATTAATTAATATGAAGGTAAACAAATACCTTGAATCTTCCTTTCTCTTAATTTCAGGGTACGAAACTATTACGTAGATTTAAGAAACTGGACAGAACTATGATACTAATAAATTACTGGGCAAAATGCAGTTTTACTGAACAAGACATTGTTATGTTACACATAATTCATGTACACTATGGCGAAAAACTACCAAATAACATGGTTTTCTACATATTAAACAATATACAGTCCAATTTCTTCTAACAAAAACGTCTTAGAACATTAAATTTTGCGCCAATTGATACTAACTTTAGCTCTTATAGAAGTCCAGAAATGTGCGAATTTGGATCAAACTGTAGCACATAAATATTGTTGACAGAAAAAAATCATTGCATTAGCCATTCTTCAAGGAACTTGCATGCTGAACATAACTATCTAACGTTATGCTTCCAAGCTATATTCAGCTTATATTTATTTCATTTTACGGTTTCATCTTTTGTTTAATTTTGGCCAGGATAAAATCTAGGATAAAAATGGAGGCTTCAATGTGGATGATTTTTAGCGCTTTTCTCCAGAAAAAATGCGCTATTATATTCACTTTGTCCGTTTGTGTATGTATGTATGTTGTATGTGTATACTCGTAAAAGTGCTTCAACTCGAGAACGGTTGGAACGAATTTGACTGGATGGGTCGCGAAATGCTCAGCTAGTCATTCAAAATAAAGTGGATGCGAAAATTGTCATTGATAATCAGCATTGTGAGCTGATTTCGTGATTCAAAAAATCCAATTTCTATAAAAATGAAATTCAGAACGGAGCCTCTGTGAGCCAAGTAGGATACGATTTTAACTTACCAAACTGCCCCAATCAGCTGAGTGCACTCTAAACGCTAATTTCTATGTTCTTTTTCCTAAGAAGCTAAAATTTGATGCGGAACCTCCGTAAGACAGGTGGAATATGATTTTCTCTTGCCGAACCACTTGATTCAGCTGATTGGAAACACTGCTCCGTTCAAGCCGTTGAACGTTCCCCCAAAACTCTTATTTCGCCATTCCTTGTGAAACACCAATCTAATTAAAAGAAAATCACATAACGTGTGGCTCACTATGTGCGTTCTGATCTATATTTTTTACATTTTTAATGTTTCTTAAATAACTTCTTGAATCTCGGAATTTATTTTGAATTAAGAATTATCACTTTGAACGTTTTAGGATTTCTACATTTATATATATTATTTATTGGAATGAAATTCCGTTTGTTTGTTTGTTTGTTTGTTTGTTTGTCTGTCTGTCGAGTCTATGCACGGCCAAACTGCTGAGTGGGGGGATTTTCTTGGGGTTTTTCGGAATAGTGTATAAGCGATTTTAAAATTTTCTATTCCCACCCGAACCATGGCGGGAGGGGGGTGGAAGCTCGGTTGAAGGCGTGGTTTTTCTACTTCCCCGCTTCCCCAACCCCTCTAAACGGCGGTCGAAAATTCCGAAAAAATATCGGTTTCTTAGGTTCTTGTACGAGGAAGACGGCGGCGCAATCGGATCGCGAAAAAGTATCGGGAAATGCGTCAAAAAAATTAAAGAGTACTGACCCGTTTTCTCGAAAATTCCGACGAAAAACTTGGTTTCCCCCATTAAAATATACTCCATAAGGGTCCGTTTTTCGGGACGGTGTTCGCAGGCGAAATACAGGTTTGATTCCACCGAATCTGAATCCGAAATCGGATGTCGAAAAAAGTGACGGGAAGTTGGTCAAAATGCGAGGGGAACGGAGGCGAAGCGATTGAAATTACAAGTTAATCGAGCCCGCCGCCGTTTCACAATGTTGCGAGCAGGCCTTCGCAAATAAGTCTTGAAGGATGGAACTTTTCCGTTCGAAAGATATTTCAACAGAATAAAGACGAGTTTTTTCCCACACACAGGTTAAAACCCTACTCTTCATTCTGTTGTTTTCATAAAATTATTGTTTAATTGTGTTGAAATTTTCATCGCAAATCTGTGCCAAATGATATACCTTCTGTTTCAAACCAACCATAACTATATACCTACATACAGAATGACCTCATCCGTGGCATTATACATTCCAGCAATTTGTCTATTTTGGTAAGGTACAAAAATTCTCGCTATGTTCACACTTCAAAAATAATAACATCATAAATAAATCCTTTCAATTACTTATAGAATAATAAAGACTATTCATCAAATTTTCTAAGTGTTACAAACTTTGAAACAAGGTTGGTGATGGATCATAATAACCCTATCCTTGCGTACTATTCAGTGGCCAAAGTTTAAGTGAAGCGGGCTTCAATATTTTGTAATTATCGCCACTATAGCGAAGCAGAAGCCAGAACGAACTAGTGAGCAGTGGCAAATAACTTTGAGGGGGAGAAATAAGGGAAAAAAAAGTTTGGCCCGAAGAAAGTTGAAACTTGGGGAAGGGCAGAGTATGGATAAGGATGAAAGGTTTTTTTCCTTATCACATTAGAGCCGGGGGGTCCTTATGAGAAAATATTGTAATCGACTAAAAGGGAGTAGGGGAGTGGAATGAGCTTTTAGCGCTTTAAACTTTACCAAGTTTCCCTTTGGCCGCCACTCTCAAAGTGTACTCCTATTTTTCCGGCTTTCGAAAGAATCACCGAGCCCCTGAGCTTCGGATATTATGTTTTTAATCGATGACTTCGGGGTCCCGTATTTAGCGGAATGAATCGAGTGAGCTTGGATGTGATACGAACATATACGTACCCGGCCTCATATACCTACAACCAGGAGGTAGGCCTTGAAAACAACTATATACACCTAGAGCTTTTGTAGCGTAAAACAAACTTTTACTATTGCTTAAAATGAAAAAAATATAAAAAGTTCCAATCATGCAGCATGATCGTATGAGCAAATTCTCGTAATTTATCGTACTAGTAAATTATGTTAGATTGGTTTGAAAATTATGGAGTTTGAGGGAAAATAAATTGTTAACTATTTAATGTTAAGTGTATATTACAAAATTTGTAGAAAATGTAATAGGATTTCATTTATGATGGTAAGGTGTGATTCAACTCCACATTGAATCTTTGTTTTCAATATTCCGTTTCTATGACGTGTTGTTAGACTACTCTCAATATTCATAATCTATATTTCATTGTATCACCAATTAAGATGAATAAAGCCTTAGTTTCGTTTTAAAAGGTTTTTCATAACAGATGGGGAAACAATTTCGTACGACGCACTGTTTTTGAGTTATAAGAGAAAACCCGCAAATGGTACCTTTGTACCCCTCTCTCCCCTCACCCCCTAGGCTCGGGGACGTTTAGTATGTTCATATGATAGCTAGAATGAAGACATTCCCGAAAGAATTAGGTGTGATCTCGAAAATCGAACATAGGATCCTTCGCAGCCTGGACTAATTAGTATTATGTTTTAGCGTGTAATAGATAACCCATAATAAAAAGTGAAGCTGTGTGCGATAGTAGAGAGTAAGCCAATAGATGTTCTCTTTTCACATTATTCTTAAAATATTAATAAATAACACCTCGAACGAACCCTATACTACGAATCGCACGGAAAACGAATTAAGGCGAAATGAGGAAATTAGTAAACTGGTCAACGGTAAAATAATCTCTTTTTGCTATTAATTCTTTACACCACTGCGGATGTTACCAAAACATAATATCCAATTTAGTCAAATCGTAATAAGTGAAAGTTTGTGTGTATGTTACCGACACATTATGAAATGCAGGCAGTGTATACAATGATTAGTCATTGTATACAATCTCTGCAATTTTTAGGCAAAGTATGAAATTCCTTCATTTTCAACTATCTTTAGATACAATGGCTACGCAATGTACACAATACCTAGGCAGTGTATATAATGCCAACCATTGATTTAGGCTAAGAATAAAAACTCATCATTTTGATCTATATGCCCAACTAGGTAATCTGAATTTTTACTAAGTGATTGACTACTTAATGTTATGTAATTTTGAAATGCGAGCTAGCGAGCATCAAGACTACCAAACTATACACATCAATCTGACGTATATGTCCAACTAAGGTGCCCAGATCAAGATTGATCAGAGGGACGCTTTGCCGAGTGCAAGATCAGGCATTCTATACAATGCCTAGGTAAAGTATAAAATTAGTTTTTTTAAAAACATATTGCCTACTCCATTCAGGTATCCTATACAACGACTAGGCATTGTACACAATGCCTTAATTTAAACTTTGCTGGTAACATATACATGACAACGATTTCAACGATCGTTAAACTGTAATTGTAACTAATCTAACAGTTATTACTGAGTTTTTGGGAAGTCAGCCTTTTAGTCCAAGCTATTTGAAGCTTCGCTTGGGTGCTGATGAAAAATGTCGCTTACAGTCTTGTGGAAAACTTGGAAAGGTGCACTGTAACAGGGAAAGTGGAAACCGCCTACCTCTCCACAGACGCCCCCTAAAGTGTGAGAACTCTCAACCTCTGTGTGCTCACCTCCATACACGACATGATGGGCTAAGCAAACTTTAAAACTCAACGAAACCCTTTCCTTGTTTGCAGGATCGAAAGCAAAACGAGGAGGATGAGGACGGAATGGTAACTCGGAAACTGCGGGCGGGGCTCGTAGGATTGATTTACGAGCTCCCTAATTCCCACGCACTGGCATTAACGACGGGAAGTAACTTCGTTTTTGATGAAACCTTCTCCTCGTTAGCGGGATATTCTGGTTGGAAAGGAGGGAAAAGCTCTTCCCATCCTCCGTTTTGAGTTGAACAGTGGTGAAGGGGGTTTGAGGCGATGAGTGTTTGTTCAAACGGGAAATGGTGTACGCGCATTAATTCCCCGGGCACCTTATTTGAATACTCCTCTTGCCCTCGAAAGGTTTCCCGAAAGGCAGGTTCGGGGGTAGTCGGGAAACCTGGGTCTCCCAGGCGTTTCCCGTCGGAGGAAGGAGTTATTTCCAATTTAGAGCACAAACCTCCGCCCGCACAGGTGCGGCAAAGGTGAGGTGAGGTGACAAGTATTAGGGAAAATTATGCGCCCCTCCAACCCGCCTTGTGTTCCGCCTTCTGTCGAACTCGGGTAAACATGGAAGGAGTTGGGAAAAGAGGGCTCGCTTCCCTCTGAAGCCAGACCTCCTTCTCAGGTTTCAAAGAAACCTTCACGATGAATATTTTATAAATATGGATGGAAGTCGGGTCTTGGCACTTTTGAATCTAATCAACGGATACCTACCTACGTGTTTGATAACACGTACTGTACTCATTTAAAATGGAATAGATTGCATTAAAAGAATGTCAGCATCTAACGCACATAATAATGCTTCTGATTCTAATAAGGGTAGTGCCTACATTGTGGAAACATATGTGAAGTGAAAAACTAGTTGGTCCGCTAAGGAGGTTCTTCACGAAATTTTAAAAACTGGTGAAAAGATTTGACGAAAACTATTGGAAACGGTACCAAACTTGATTTTTGATGAATTGACAACGACTGACATCAGTGAAGACGACGATGACATCGTATTGTCGTTATAGCTTTTAAGGTGGTCGTCCACCAGGTCGGTAGAGCGGCGCGGCGCGGCGCGGCGCGACGCGGCGCCAAAATCTTTCTCTACAAATATAATGTAAATGAATGGCAGTCCGTCCACTAGGTCGGCAGCGCGGCGGCGCGGCGCGGGTGAGTCGAAAAATTGCCGCTCTCGACCGCTCTCCAAACTTCTGGAACGCGGCGCGGCGCGGCGCCGAAATATTTCGCACCGCCCCACCGACCTAGTGGACGAAGGGCGGAGCGGAAAATTTCCGACCTCGGCCATTTTCGTAAGCGCTCGTGCGACCTCGGCCATTTTTAACTGAATTCTCTCATTGTTTCTTATCATATAATGAACAAGCCATTCATATGAATAACCTGCTAAACAAGAGCCAAATCAGTTTCCCTTTTTTTAAATTAAAATTGCAATAATTTTAACAGCCATTTGAATAGCAGGCTAAAATTATAAGATTAGGTATTATGTGCGTTCTAGACTTCCTAATTTTTGTAACCAACAACTGTCGTTTTTTGCTATTAGATGCCAGGAAAAGCCTATTATATTTTTTAAAAAAGGAATGTTTTATTATTTCTAATAAAAAGAAATAAGTACTATCTCTATTTAATCGTGTATATTTTCTGGATCTTACCTCAGACACGAAATCGAGTGTCTATCAGTCAGTCTATCAGTCGAAATTTAGTGTCTAGCTTCACTATCAGTGGCTAGATCATTTCATGAAGCTCAAAAAACTTTTGCTGAGACATCCTGAAATATTGGACGAATTTCTTTTCATCTCTCAATAAATCATGGAAAAGGTAGTTGTGTTCCCCCAAGTCCAATCTTTTTGCGTTGATCGGATGGATCCATTGCCTCTTCCTGCTTTCAGTAATTTCCTCCTCCTCTTCAGCTTCCAGAGCTGCAGCAAAAGCGAACATTTCTTCGTCGTCCGAAGAAAATATTCCTCCGTCCGACCGCATTTTTCAATAGAGGGTACCTCACTGCACGACGCACAGTGGGGCCAAGGTGGAAAAAATCCATTTTTGCAAAGTGACTAAAAAAGGGATGTAATGTGGTTTTCTCAAAGTTTATTACCTATCGAATAAGGGAGTGAAAGACCTTCAGTGGCTAAAAATTGTTTTCACTAACAAATGTAGGCTGAAACATGATATTTCGAGATTTTAAGCTTTTTGAGAGTATAATTTGAAAATTGCCTACCACGTTCTATGTGATTGAAAAAAATCCTAAATAGTATAATGTTGGCAATATCGCTAGTTGTAGTATCGCTAAGAAATACTGATTATTTTTTCAAAACATTATGGCTTGAACATTAGCTCCAGATTTGGGTTTTATTGCGAAATACAGCTTGGGAGGCATAGAAAAAACGAGCTTCGCCTTCCTTTGGTTTGGCTCATTTTTTTTCTTGAAGTTCTGACCATTATCAAGAAGCTGTACAAATTTCATCGCCGTATTCCACCGTATTCAGGTGTAGTGGATTGAAATGTGATCAAAAACATAGCGAGACCGTCTTTGCCGTCACACATTAGATTGGTCAAATTTCAAAAAATGTGTTGAAAAAATCACTAAAAATGGCTAAATACGGCTGAAAATGATTGAATTTATATTTCTTGGTGGAATATTGCTCAAATAAAGTTTATTAACTATAAAATAGAACATTGAAAATTTTACGTTCAAAATTATGCTGAAAGATTTAATTAAATGTTATACAAATTTGCTTTTAAAAAAATCTATAAAAACTGAAGAAGAAAAATTCCAAAATCTCTTTTTGAATAACGGATTATAATTTTGAATCGTTTTTTGCCATAAAGGTTAATAAGAATAATAGCCAACAATTTCTTTACACTCAAAAAGCTCAAATTTTAAAAGCATTTAACATTAGGTATACAATACAATAATTTACGAAAATTAGCTCGAATGATCATGATGCATGATTAGCACTTTTTCGCTCCTTTTTTGGAATTGACGACGAAGCTACCATTTCGCCTGAACATCACGAATTTGTGTTACGAAAATCTGTTACGAAATTACGACAATCAACTATACTCAAATCGGAAATTCAACTATGAGAATATGTTTTCAAGATGCAAGGACGGTAAACAATGTGGCTAGACCTTGAAAAGGGATTTGACTTTTACTTCCAAAGATTCTTCCATTAAGTGAGAAAGCAAAGGAATTATTAATTTTGCAAAAGTTTAATCACTTAACACTAATTTAATTATTTTGTAAAGGTACTGTATTTAATACTGTAAAGTCTGTCCGTAGACCCCCTGAAGATGATGAAATAAACCGTCGAAAGCTCGGGAACAAAATTTACTCAATCACCTGACCGAATCTTAATAATCAGCAACACACTTTGCCGAAGCTAAGACCTACCTGTATAATATACCTACATACATATTTATAAAGAAACCTTAATTCAGACAACCATTATCACCGTATTCCACGACTACTGTCTGAAACGAAAAAGACAACTTTTTCCACGAAAAGTTGGTAAATGATCACAGTAAATTTTTCACACCCTTTCCCACTTTTATTAACTTTAATTTTTTCAAAAGTCACAAGATTTAGTGCTAAAATAATAATTTTAAACTTCAGAAAACATAATTTTCTAATGTATTTTTGTATTCTGAATCGAATGAAACCATTCCCAAGTCAAAACACTCATTCATTTCAAAGATAATGATTTTTTTCCCATTTTTGGCCATTTGGCCCCACTGTGCGGTTGACGCAGGACTGGCAAAACGGCGGGTCGAAAAATGAAATCCGCCCTATAGTGGACGAACCTCAAGATTTTAGCGTCGCGCCGCGCCGCGCCGCGCCGCGCCGCTCTGCCGACCTAATGGACGACCACCTTTATAGTTCAGTTTTATCATTTAATAATGATTAACAGGACGTTTCCATTTGTTTCACGATTGATTTTCACGTACAACCAATGAATTACTAGGGAAGTGTAACTCCCTTAGTTTTCATAGCAGGAAAATCGTTATCCACTTTTTGGAATGCTCTCATTTTATCACAGCATCTCATAATCCCTAAGCCTCTGTAGTGTCAAGGAAGCGTATTTATTAAGCTCAGCTATAAACTAATATTGCTAAGTAACCATAATGAACTAATAATGTGTAAAACTAATCATTATCAAATGAAGAATCGTAGGTCTACCGTCCGTTTTTTTATAGGTCATATGTAGGCGTAGTAGGTTCCAGTCGATTCTGTGTGGTGATAACTATTAAAGATGATACCAAACTTGATTTTCGGTTGATTTTACGACGATCTTCGTCACCGACGTCAAGTTCCTATTGTTGGATCTTCACCAAAAACTATAAAGCTAATTCCAGATGCCTACCTACTGAATTTCAAGTTGAAAGCTCCAAAATTGCGCATGCACACACAGACTGACAAACGCTAGCCAATAAATCCTCCAAAATCTACATTTCCGTCACATATTAAAACAATCCAAGTAGACTGTCGCAATCACAACCATGGATTGTCTTACTATGTGACTGGAAATGTTGATTTTGGAGTATACATTTTTCAACTCCCATAATGATATCACTGAGCATGAACATGTCATGAAAAATTTTGGTTTCTCGTCTACCTGTCAAAAATCAACGCTGTATCTATTTTCAACAACCTGGGAGACGTCAAATGGCCTCACAATAATAGTCACCCACCCATCCGATTTGGATAAACTTCTCACGGATTTTGGCCGTTGGGTTACCATAAATTCATCTCAAATTACAAGTAAATAATGTTTTTCCAATTTCTTCAAGTTTTACTCATGTGAGATGATATATAAATTGATAAACCATTTAAAATCATCCAATTTAACAATTTTTAGTGAATTATCGAGTCGAACAGTTAACAACCATTTCAAAACTACAAGATGTGAGGATGAATTATGGTGCCAACACTATATGGAAAATTACCTGTTCAGTCTTCTTAATTTTGCACCTTTACTCTTAGTTTTACCGATAACAGTTTCAATGAAAATGAGTCCTTGCTTAGCTAAATTTTAGAGCGATGTGGATACTGATGGAAGAATATAAGTACTTGCCTTTTATGGATGGGTCCAACATAGATTCCATCAATTCAATATTCTACTCAAGCTAATACATTCCAAATACTCACCCTATCCTAAATTTGGATACCTCTATTTCGAAGAAATCTTTTATTGTTGGCCCCTGTGCTGGTGCAGCAATTATAATTAGGATGATATAAAAGAGTTATCATTACAGAGACTGCAGAGTTATTTAATAATAATAACCATGAGATTTCCCAACTTTTAACCTAGAAACAACATAGTACCAACCTAATCTTCTTTTTAAACTATTCTTAAACCATACCATAACTATCAGGTAAGTAATTGATGGGTCTGAGTAACAGTTGTAAGTTGTTTCATTTTATGGTACTAAAGTAAAGCAACACGGTGGATAATTTCGGCTACTCGCTGAAACTTGATAAATATTTCGAGCAATAGATAAAGTGTTCATTCTGAGAACGCTTCAAACCTGGTGTTCTAAGTTATAATTATCCTAGTCATCAGTAGTAAGCGCCAGTACTTAGTGTGGCTTTGGCGTTCTATTTAAGTCGAAGTTTATTAATTTCAAAGACACGTCGGCATTCGTATTAGGTGCGGTAATGAGGTGAAATAACATTATCTGACTCCATGATTTGTGTCTACGAATAGCACTGAAAATTTGATGATTCGAGGTTCCCTGAGTGCTGGGAAATGGGTAGGCTCCCCAACTTGGCCGGAGTTTCCATTAAGCCGAGTTGGAGCTGATGAGGGAAGTAGTTCATATCCGTTGAAGAGCAATATTGCTAACTTGTCCAGACGTTGTGGAGCGGGAGCTACGTCACTTGTGCGAAGGCTTTGGGGGTGAGTGAGAGGTTGAAACGAGATAGCTAGTTTGATGATTTATCTAACAATGCCCATCAAATGTGACGTTTACCCCAGCTGATAGACGGATATCTTGAAAGGCATATTTGATGCCACCAATTCTCGTTAGTTCCGAATAATGGAAACTAAATGTAAATATGTTCACAATATCTCGTTAGGTATACCGTGAAGGATAGAATGCAAGTTAGAAAGTGGGTTTCCTAAGAGTAGTTCGGTTTCTTTTACCCAACGTTTCGAAGTAAAGTTGCATTTCAGCCGTTCGCACGGCGCGGAGGCACTTGGGGGTGGGGATGCATTTTCTTTGCGTTCCAGAGGGTGTAGAACACGTTTACAATGGTCATTCATTTTCAGATTTCTTTATAAATAATATAATTTTATTCTTAATTATATATATATATATGTATATATATAATATATATGTGTGTGTGTGTGAGAGTTTATTTATTTATGAACGAAAATTTGTGCTCAATTTTTTATACCTAATTATTCACGTCGGTTGTAAATAACGACCAGATTAAAATTTATGAGTTAAAATAAACAACTACCAACGCTTCACGAAGATAAGATTCCAATTACTATATCATTTGATGCGTTCGTTGAAAGTTACTCGGCGCGTTCATCTATGTTCTAATTTACATGCGGTCATTAATGAAATTTATCGATTCAATCAGGAATTGAAAGATGTTGCTACTAGTTCTAGCCTTTAGGGAGAGCAAACGGTTTAACGTAGAGCGTTGCGGGGAATTTCATTAGATCCTTTGGGATAATATTTACCAATGAAAACCAAGGAAAAATTACTGTTAGGTACGCTCAAAGTACCTATTCGAGTTCTCGATTTTGTAATATTTCATTCTTCAAGTTTTAACCTTCAAAGTTGAGCTAAATTAATGCCGATATTACTGGCACATTCCGCCCGATGTATTATTTTTTTGTCAAATTTAATTTAGTTCGGTACCGTAGTTTCAGAGAAAAACTTGAAACGTAAACAAAAAATTTGTAGGGTGGGGGGGGGGGGGATTCTTTCTTTGACGATTACGAGGGTTTGTTATTGAAAATACAAAACCAATAATCACGATATCATACCTTAAGGATAGTTTATTATAGTTTATTAATAACTTAGCGTGTATCTCAATTGCTTTCATTTGCATGGCGGTCAAGGCAGCGTAATATTTTAGCATAATTTGAGATCTTTCCAACGACTGGCGTATGATTTTTGAACTATGGAATATAGCAAAGATACAGTTCCGTAGCAGCGATTGGTCGTGAGGGATAATTATCTGAAAAGTGCATTGTCTCTAAAAAGATGCGCTTTTCGCGGTTGTGCGCCAAATAAATACATGAAATGATCCAAATCAGAAGTCTCGGACATTTTACTACATAGCAGTAGGAACGCTTTTGGCATGGAACATGTTTTGGTGTGACGTAAATCCCCAAAATCGGGAATAATTAGCGTAAAGTAACTCCGTGTTGGTGGGCGACCGAAAAAAAAAAAAAAAAAAAAAAAAAAAAAAAAAAAAAAAAAAATCGTTTTCATTTCATTTAAAAGCTCTGATCTTATCCATATCTCATGCCACTAATTTCTCTCTCCCTACTATACTATAAAGTACTCGTTACCTACATAGTTACGCATACAAATAAGGTTTCCCCTTTCCAATTCCCTACGTAGCTAGAATTCATTAGGTATCTCCTTGCTTCATTTATTACTCCCCGCTACATCCTTGGACGACACATTTAAACCGTCCTAACCAACCCGCAGTGCTTCTTCACCGCCATTTATGCTTTCAGCGAATTTTCGTAGAAAATGAAGCTATTGCAATTGCTCGGAAAATTAGAAAATCAAAATTTTTGAAAACTTTCGTCATTGAAATCCGTTTTGAGGCATTCTGAAACGAATCCTACAGTTTTAACGCTTTTTCTCATTTACATATATATATATATATATATATATATATATATATATATATATACATATATATATATATATATATTTATATGTCCTTCCAGACGATACCTCTCTTTAGGATTGAGATAAAAAATTCCATTCTTCCGCCAACAAATCAAGCTTTCCAAACGGAAGGATGGGTTTGTTGGCCAACACTTTTTGAGCACATTAAATTAGTCAAATTTCAAAAAAGGTACCTATTAAGAAAATCACTAAAAATGGCTTAAAACGGCTAAAAATCGTTAAATTTATATTTTTTGGTAGAACATTGCTCAAATAAAGTTTATTAACCATCAAATAGAACATTCAAAAATTTATGTACAAAATTATGCTGAAACATGTACTTAAATTTGCTAAAAAATCGATAAAAACTATAAAAAAAGCTAAAAATTCAAAAATTCTATTTGAATAGGAGATTACTATTTAGAATACGCTTTTTGCCATAAAAATAATAGTTAACAATTTCCTCGCACTTAAAAAGCCCAAATTTCAAAATAATTCAACATTATACAATAAGATAATTTAGAGAAATTTGCTCATACGATCATGCTGCATGACTTGAACTTTTTTAAATGATAGAGCAAAGGTTCATTAATAATATATAACTTTAATTGCAACTGGAATAGATGTCAACGCAAAATTTCAAATTCACAAAGATAAGTGGATTCACGTATACTGCGTTTAAGTTAATCTATTCCAGTGATCTACTGCCGAAAATTGAGACTGGAACGTACCTAGTTATTTTAAAACGCAGAATGTGTTTTAGCGATCACCAACCGGTTAAAAACCGACACGAAATTACGTAACGAAACTCGGCCCTTCGGGCCTCGAAAGGGATTTCCCCGCTGTTATTACTTTGAGCCTGACTGCTAAAATGTAAAAAACATGGAATCATGTTTTAGCTCCTCGCAATCATGTTCACAATATCAATAATTGAGAATGATCATCTGTGTGTAAACAATTATTCATATAACCATGCTCATAACTCAGCTTGTTGGCCACGCACTTCGCAGTAGTTAATATAGTATGGTTGGATAAATCGAGAGCTTTCGAACGAATGGTCAACGAATTTTGTGGGATGAAAAACGACGAAGTATCATATCCCTAGCATCGACTCCGTTGTAAGCGGAAATCATCACAATTATTGGCGCTACTTTCATGTCACTTTATAGTCTCACTTTTCGGCGGGGGATCCATCGCTAAAACACGATTCCATGTTAAAAACGACATGCGATACCGATAAACTTTGTAGCTAACCTTCGCTTATAATTACAAACAGTTGTTATACCTAGGTTACTAGACTTCAAGTTATTTCTTACACATTATTATGCGTACGTTAGTTTACGAATACGAGCTTCAATGGTTACCTCAATGGCTCCCTGGGTTACCATTAGGTTCCCAGGAGTTACCTATTAATCTTGCTTATTTTCTGAAAAACAACACTTTATCTTGATCAAATTATTAAGTATAATAAAAAAACGGACGGTAGACCTACGGTTCTACAGTCAGATCATTTAATAATGATTAATTTGTTCACATAATTCATTAGTTCATTATGGTTACTTAGCAATATTAGTTTATAACTGAGCGTAATACTTCAGCTTTCCTTGACACTACCGAGGCTTAGGGATTATGAGATGCTGTGATAAAATGAGAGCATTCCAAAAAGTGGCTAACGGTTTTCCTGCTATGAGAACTAAGGGAGTTACACTTCCCTAGTAACGCATTGGTTGTACGTGAAAATCAATAGAAAACCCCACCGTGACGTGACGCTCGTGACGTGACGAAAACAAATGGAAACGTCCTGTTAATCATTATTAAATGATGAAAAGTTCTAGTCATGTAGCATGATCATATGAGCGAATTCTCGTAAGTTATCGTATAGTATAATGTTAAATTGTTTTGAAATTTGAGAGCAAAAAATTGTTAACTATTACTGTTATGGCAAAAAAACGTATTCTAAATAAGTATCTCCTATTCAGTTCAATTCAATAGTGGGAGCCCGATCCAGTCGAGAGGACCAATGACTTACGTCTTTGCCTGATAAGGCCCATGTCCTAATCTCCTATTCAAATAGAGGTTTTGAATTTCTGAGTTTTTTTGCAGTTTTTATCGATTTTTTAGAAAATTTGAATGAACTTTAAGTACATTTTTCAGCATAATTTTGTACAAACATTTTTGAATCTGTTGTTATAGTCAATAAACTTCATTTGAGTAATGTTCTACCAAAATATAAATTCAACTATTTTTAGCCGTTTTTAGCCATTATTAGTGATTTTTTTTAGCCAAATTTTTGAAATTTACCAATTTAATGTACTCAAAAAATGCTGGCCAACAATCTCGTCCTTTCGTTCGGAAAGCTTGATTTTTTGGCGCCAGAACGGAATTGGAATTGTTATCTCAATCCTAAGAACATTACAGACATATATATATATATATATATATATATATATATATATATATATATATAAATAAATATATACATATGAAAATATGTTAAACTAGGATTTGTTTCAGAATGTCTCAAAACGGATTTTAATTTTGATTTAAAATTTTTTGGAGCCATTGCAAAAGATTCATTTTCTACGAAAATTCGCTAAAAAAGAAAAATATGTAAGCTTCTGATCGTCACGGCACTTCATGATGAAAATTTACTGTGAAGTTAAACAAGTTAAACAAAAGCTTTTTTAGAAACATAAATATGATAGTGATCAATATTCAGGTCATGAACGGGTGAGAAAAGCTAGTTTTAAATGAATAAAACACGACATTATTGAAGAGGCTGTGGAAAATTTACGGGGTTCTTCCACTCCGTTGGTAAGTTCTAGTGACGGCGCGATGCATAATGAGTTGGCAACGTTCATCAAGAGAGATGCATACAAGTTGAGTGAAAAGTGGGAAAGCCTTACTCTTCAAAGTTATTGTTTGTTCTTGATGGTGACCTTACAGTCTAAATCGATCTAATATTGTACCTCTTTATTTTACGTGGGAATATACATCTATCTTCACTGACTTTCGATTTCTTCATCAAAATGGGTTTCATTCCTTTGTCACGAGTGATTTAGTTCGTTTTAATCTAGTTTGTATCTAGTTTTAGTTCACAATAGAAGATAGAAGTCTAGAACGTCTAGAACGTCAGATAGAAGTTTAGAACCTGAGATGAGGAAGATGGAACTTGTGCCAAGAGGAATGTTCAAATACACCGCGAAGCCTTGTCAATACAACGTGATTAAGACTATTAAGTGCGAATTCAAGAAAATCAGCATATATAAAAAGGGTAGACCGGTAGACTGTATCAATTTATTTATTTATTTTTACGGAAAACTAAAGACTGGAAAACCACTGGAAAAATAAAGAGATCTAAAATGAAAGTTGTCTATCTATCTACAATATCAAGCATCATGCTGCGAACTATCTTGTTTT